>CM052261.1:7337334-7552918 GCA_028455795.1 Lasioglossum marginatum | reverse complement strand
AAGAATGCGCTGATAAAGGGGAGGTCGAAAGGCACAGCCTCGGGGATGTGGGCGAGGGGAAGAGACGGGCGCGATATGAAAAATCGAGAGGAAAAGCTTGACGGCCCTGTTTGCTCAATTTGGGCGAGGAAAATGGACGTCGTTATACCTAACGGACCTATTGTACAAACCTTTTCGTCTTGTTAAACCTGCTAGGCGCCGGAGCCCTCGAACATGCTCCGACATATTTTACGTTTTCACGCGTTGCTTCATTCTTACATTGTCACCTTCATCCCATTGTTACGACCTAAGAAAATGTGTCGCCGAGCTGATTTTCGTTCCGGACGAGCAAAATTTATGCACCACATTTTTTAACATTCCCCTTCGAATTTTGTTAATGCTTTATATGTTGGCAGCCTATTGAAATTTTCTAATAATCTTTCTAAATTTAAGAATTCCTCCAATTCATAATTCAACTTCTTCTACTAATATTATGCAACATTTCTCTATCGAACTATTATTAAAAAAAGATTATCGAGCTTCTTTTATATACTGCTGTCATGAGAAAGTTTACTAGCATTTCTAATCGTGGATCTTTATGCAAAATAAAAATGGTTCAAGTCGATTGTAAGAAGCTGAGTTCTAATGTAAAATCGTCAACTTATGCAAATGGTTTTAATATTTTCATCATCCACTACATACAAGAAATATCATTACACTTTGAATGCTCGTTTTCGCTGCATTTATATCTTTTTAAACAGAAACGGGGTACGTCATTATTTTCAGAATATCCGTATTCGAAATATTTGTTTCTGTGTCATTTTGATGATCGATTGTAGAAGCTTTCATTCTCCTCTTTGCCAATCACCGATTCGTATTAATCTTTAGTGGCAATATCTGGAATATCTGGCAAGTAACTGGCCGGAAACAGAGCGTCGTGATTCTATTTCTCGTTGAATGAGAACGCTAGCAATACTCATCGGCATAATTATATGAACAAGTGAAATGTATTACAAGAGTCAGGCGCACGTGTCCAATTCAATAATGCCGGCGAGTCGTATTCAGAATTTTCATTAAATGGGGCGAACTTTCTATGGGGATGTCACGGGTCACCGACGACGGATCCTGAATTCCAGTATATTTAAATTTCCGTCGATTCTTCCGGAGCTTTTATCTCTCGCGAACCTCTGTTTCCTCCTCCTCTCTCTTCCGAGCTCTCCAATCTGTCTCTCTTACTCTCTCTCTCTCTCTGCAGAATTAAGAAGGCAAGAACGAGCTGATATCTAGTCGGAGTCGAAACGTAATTGAATCGCAACCGCGACAGTAGTTGCGGTAGGATCTGCGAAGGAATCGGAAATCGGGTCAAAAGTTTTTCCCTTTCGGGGTCGTCGGCTATTCGTCGCTCGTAAAACGGGTCGAATTATTACGGAATTTCTGATCCCCGTTAATTGTTAGGGGCTCCGCAAAGTTCTCGAGCGCGCGGATTTGAAATTTAGCGCACGACAGCCTCGGGAAACTTCTCCCCTTGATCACGAGCGAATGATCGGAATTCTTCTCGAAGCAAAGGTGAGAATTTTTCTCGGGGATATGGTAAATTTATGGAACGAATGGGGCTGCGGTCTGAGTTCGTATTTATCGAGGAAATTAATCCTACTACCCGAGATCCGAATACGATGAAAAGCCGAACATCCACCGGAGTTGGTTCGATTTTACGTCCACGCGCTTTTTTTCGCTGCTTTCTACCAGCGACGATATATTATCGGTGTTTATGCGCGCTCGCATGTTCACCGTGCCGTGCCGCGCCGCTCTCGCTAGTAAATTATGAGCCACAGAAGGGCCGGCTATCGAGCACCGGCGTGTCCTACTCATGACGCAGCTCCCATAAAACATTAAAACTCAATAATTGATCGTCTGCGAGTGATAATCCTCCATTCGATCCCGAATATTTTTCCAATTGTCTTGGGGATGCTACTGCCCGTAAATCGCATATTCGCAAATTCTATCTGCACATTGTTCCCGCGCGCGAGCATGATCTATTCAAAACGGGCGATGATCGTTCAGTGGTGCTCGGGTATCGGACAAAAATTTATATAAAACGGCGGGAATATTATGGTGACGGCAACTAAATCTACAATGACCATCCGTGATGTATAAACACATTTAAATTTATTTATCGCTTTTTCAAGTGATAGTAGCCATTAGGGGTGGGCGGATACCCGAAGTCGAAATCAAAAATGTTACATCTACAGAAAGGCGTCCTATTTGAATCACATTTGTTTTCGAATCGTCTACTATTTAAGTTAATTCATCTGCAATTATCTTTGATGTTAAATTCAGCCTATAGATAGTTATAAGACGTCATATATTAGCGACGTTTTATGACAGTCACTCCACTATTTTCGTTCAACTGCACGCATTAATACCATCTGCGTAAAAGCTCAAGCATCCATTTGTACACATCATTAATCAAAACGCGAAGATAATTTTTCATCAAGCCGGTGGACGAATATTCTTGTTGATCAGGTGATTTAACATTTTAATTATAAAGAATGATGTAGAGAATATTTCCAAGAGCGTAACTGCCGTATATTCAATCATCTCGGTGACGTAGCAAATAAAACTACTCGGAAGCAATCTCTAGGATCGAATTGATATTTAATATGCAAAGCTCGTAAAGAGACGTTCGTTCCATTTAACGAGGCTTTTCATCGTCACAGAATTGAAATAAAATCACTGCGAAACTTCGTTAATATTTCTACTGCAGTCCACTTTTTGTGTCCATGTAATATTTACTTCGTTATGCATATTCCGCCGGCAAATTTCGCATTCGAGAACGAATATCTGCGCCGATATAAGCCGATATACGATATATTTTAAATAAATTCTGTAAAATAAACAACTGCGAGTGTACGAGATATCGCTTTCGAATAGTCTTAATGAAAGTCGGGGAGAGTGAGGTAGGGAGGAGAAAAATCATAGTTAATTACGAAATATCATTATTTTCAATCGCGACGGGGTACAATAACCGTCGAGACCAGCGTCGGTGAAAAGGCAGAATCCCAGGGCAAAAGAATAAATTGGATTCCGGCCGCCCTTTTAGGCGTATCGGTTCGAACAATTAATGCATATTTATGCGAGGGCAGGGCGCAACGATGCGCCGCCGTTAAATAATGCAATTCTATTCAGGCCATAACCGGTCGTACATCAGTCGCAATTCTCGCCGGTGGCTCCCGGGCCGGGCACGGAGGCGGCCATTGTTATAAAATGAAAGTTTAACGACGCGATGGTAAACAAAAGAGGGAAAATTAAGGCCCGGCATTAAATTCCGACGCGGGCAAAGTGATCCAGGACGATGAACGCCACCGCCGCCGCCGCCGGTTTGTTCTATATTACTCCTCATGACTCCGAATTTTCATAACGGAATTGTAAATGCATAATTTACGACTCGCAGAATCCTCGGAATACAACGCGTGCTGGCTGATTCCTGGCTCGCACCCACCAAATTTACGGGGATCCTCTTCATTTAAGTCCTTTTCGCTCCTACGCCGCTTTAACTCCACCACCCCACCACTTTCATGTAAATGACACCGTCAGCCGTCAAACGCGCTCTTAACCCTTTTTTGAAATTTCATCTCATTTCGCTACCTGCTCCGTCGGCCGTACTCGTGATGAAGATTCAAAATTGTTTCCTCTTACATAAAGTGAAATAGTATCCATCCTCTAGCATCTACTGCGCCTCTGTCTCCAAATGACCGGTTCTAGATTTTTCATTTTAAAATTATTGAAATTACAAAGACGCATTCATAAGAAATGATTTAATAAATATCTTTATTAGAGCACCTATTACTATAAGAACTCGTCGAACGCCAAAGTAGAAAAACAAAGCTAAGCTCGAAGGCTATGTATGTTTATTGTTGGTTTCTTCTTAAAAATGCATTAAATTTAGAACCAATTCGAAGAAGGTGCATTGAAAGTCACAATGGAACAAGATTGAAAGCTGATATTCTCTGCACGAACTTCGAGGAAGCATCCACACCACAAAGCAAACGTACAGTACAAAAATCCTAATGATTACAACATTTTTATCGATGCAAACCTGTTGTTAAGCAAATCAATTGCATGGAAAATCTCGCGAGCACTCAGCACGAGACACCTCCCGACAATAGGAAGCTTTTCGCCGCGATTAAAGCGTAATGGCCGGTTCCGAAAAATTGTAACAGCTTCCGTTGGCGTATTTGAAATCAGCACGGTTCGCGAAACGAGCTCGCCATCGAATATGCACGCGGTATCAGCGATCGAGTCGCAGAAAGCCGGTTCGCAGATTGCTCGCGTCACGACGTCCATTCGCGATGCGATTAAATCATGATGGCGAACTATAGAGTGCTCTATCGGCAGAACAATTCCCGAGCAACAATGGGATCGGCGGCCGGCGCGATGCCGGATATCCGCTCGAGAAAAATAATTATTATTCCCCTTTTTTCGCCGGGCGGCCGTTTAATTGTCTCCCCTTTCGGCCGGACGAAATAAAACGATCCGCTTCGTGCCGGGCAACGAGGTATCAGTTTATCTCGCGCCAGTTTCGACCACTTCTACACCCGCTGCAGTCTTCGGGAAAAGAGAGACAGAAACGAAGTAAAAAAATTGAGCCGGCTGGATAGAGGCGAGAAGAAAGTAGAGAGCACAACAGCCAAGGAGATCCCGGTAACGAACGGGGCCCTCCTCGCGTTCTAATGAATCCCCCGAGTGAAGACAAGCCTGAGGAAGAAGAATACGAAGCAGCAGACGAGCGAGAAACGAGTCGGAGAGGAGCCACGCCGAGGCCTGATAAAGCAAACTTACCCGTAAAAATCATTTCTCAGCCAGTCTGCGGCCTACAGATCCTAAGAGAGCTTCCTTCGGAAACTTTGATTGCACCGGGTGGCGCGAAAGTCACAGTCGCTCGTGATAGGAATGATTTTACTCTCGGCCAAAAGTCACCAGACCATTTGAAATTGAAATTTCTTTGTGGAAGAATATACGTGAATTTTTTAAAAAATGGTCTAGCGACTCTTGCGCCACCTAGTATTATTTTCAACTATGTAACATTTTTACGAAGAGGAAGATTTGTATTCAAGTTCAGTTTCTTGCAATCGATGAAAAAGAAGCGATCCGCAGTCTAGCGATAAATTATACATCCCCTAATTTTGCATATTCAGCATCGTAATTCATTACGACCACAATTCCCGATATCGATCACGGTTGTTTCATTAGATGCAAATTTCGGTCGCTGTGTGGACCCTGTACCTTCTTCGCGGATCGACCGCCATTTGCAGAATGAGGGGAAAGTCGCGATCAGAATTCGCCCGCCTCCCGCCAGGAATCCGGACGATTCCTAATTTGCAATTTACGGATTTTACAGAGCATTTGCATCCACGAGTAAATTCGTCGCATGACAAATTCCGACGAGCCGAGTCCTCCGCCGGCGGAATATATTAAACGTGTATTAAAAAGCGGCGGATAAAAATTCAACGGGGATGGAATGGTTGCTCGGTTCGTTTAAGACGCGAGTCGATATGCAAACGAAGGATTTTCATTTCTGTTATTAAAATGGAACACTCCTTGTTTAACCGTGGCGATGGAATCACGTTAATTATGCCGTTCCAGCTTCCAGCTGCGTTCATGGCCGCGTGAACGGAAGCTCCGTTACCTTTAGTTTCCTCGCATTTATCTTGTCCCCGTTCTTTCGCGCCGTTACGTTTCAATCCTGTGTACAGCTAATGACGCTTGCGCGATTATATTAACCGTTCTGTTCGAATATTATAAGTAGGATGCCATAAGACGTTCGTTACCCCTGACCGGTAAATAAGAAAAAGTTGACAGACATTCTGCGTGCAATTTATCAAATACAATTGCCACAAGTTTCTCTTTACACAGGGTGTCCCGGTATTGATGGTATAACAGTGAAGGGGCCGATTCTACATGAGAAAAATAAGTCGAAAATATAGAATGAAATTTTTTCATCCGGAACTTGGTTTTCGAGAAAATCGTAATAACCGATCAATTCTACTTCCTGCATATAGTAAAGCACGCGAACCAGACGGATCTCTAAACTTTATTAACCCTTTACACTCGGAGCTATTTTAACTTGAAAGTTAAACATTTGTTCCGTCCTAGAATAATTCCATTCTATATGATTTTGTTCTTTTTATAGACATGAAATTGATATAATACCTAATACAATACTTAAACGTTTAATGTAAACAATATTTTGAATAATTCTACACAGCAATGTTTGATTCCGAGTCACGACTCAAGTGCTAAGGGGGTTAAACTCGATTTTCTCAAAAATAAACCCTTAAACAAAAAAACTTTATTCAGAATCGTAGAATCACCCTCTTCACTTTTAGTTAGATACATTTTTCATACAACAATCCACAAATAATGTGCGGATGCAGCTCTGCGACTTTTTGTATTAAATAACGAATATGCAAACTCCAATTTTTGTAAGCAAACTTCCATCAGTCGATATTAATTGGAATATTAATTTATGTATACAAAATTCCTATACACTGGAACTGAAAAATTGCAAAATATTGATTGCAGCCCTCTGTTCTCCCCATGTTTTCCATAGTCAAATGTCAAATATGTTATAAATGCATGAACATTCTCGATCTATATTTTACAATGAAACTCCATCCTCTACTGTAGACATGTGTATGTAGATTGATTCGTTGAACCCTGGCTGCGAAAATTAATTTGAGCATTGTTGTAGAAAAATGTATTTCTAAAAAACGTAAACTAAAAAATAAAGATTTAAATCATTTCAGCTCTGAATACATTAAATTCCAGGAAATATTCTGCAAGGGCCTTCGAAGCAGCAACCTCTCCGAATCTAATTTTCAATAAAACTCCACTAAAAGGTACTCTACTCATTCATGTTCCCGTCGATTTCGACGAATCGCGCAGCTCCGTGTCAGCAAACTCGGAAAAAATCACTTTGGCGGTTCCCTTAAAAGCCCAACTAAACCAAACAATTCACATTCTCGCAAGCGAGGCGGCAGACATCGTAACAAACGCCAAGATCCTTGATTTCGTTGGCCGGTTTTCTTGTTCCCGCGTGCGCGGGGCTTGTAACTTGCGATGCGATTTATACTGATTAGAACTGAGAGCGAGAATCTCTCGGGAATGTCGGCGAACAAGGTCCCGGGAGCACAGTGTGTGTTCGGTATGTACGTAGCGATAAGTGAATTATCGGAAGCGAATAGAACCGGCCACGTACGTCTGCGAATGGAAACGGGCGCCGTTCTTTTCTCCGTTGCCAAGTAAAACGAGAAGAAGTAACACACGGTTGCTGGTGCCGCGATAGAACGAGGCGAATGGAAAACGGAGCACGCGCGTTAAGAACGGAGCTTCATTAAATTTTCGAAACGTAAACGGGCGGGAGTGAGCAAGAGGACGGAGGGGAGTTTACGCGCGCGTGTCCAATTTCCCGGTTTAGGAACCGAGATGACTCGATAAGATAAGAATCTCCCTTGCATTCAGGCTGAACAGTGTTTGCCGACGCTCTCAACCAGACGATCAAACGAAAGTGCTGTGAAACGCGCGCCGGATTGAAGATAAACCATCGCCGTCCCTCTTTTCTTTCGCAGTTTCCCAGCCGTCCTCGGACCCGGGCCGGGGCCGCTTCTTATCGAAACGGGTACACAATTCGCCGCCGCGTTTGGATACGCGTCAATTCCCTGTAATTCGACGTTTTGTTTGCGCCCAGGGAACGTAATCCGTTAACGGCCGCCGTAATGAACGCCGACGGAGATTATCCGCGAAAGGTGTTCCAAGCTGAACATCCAAGATTTACATAACTCCTTAATAAGCGGTCTCGTTTGTTCCCGGATTAACGTTGCCCCGAATGCCCTGACTCTTCGTTATCTAGCCGAATTAGAGCCCATCGAACGGATTGCGAAATTTTAAATGGCTGATAAGTCGTATCCCGTGAATTAAGTCATTACTATTTGTTACAACGCAGGCTGCGGATATCATGCGTTCCTGATAAAAGTGAGTCGGTGAAATTTAAGGTAGAGTAGTAAGATTAAAACAACAAGCGGAACATATATGATACAAATTTTCTTCCACTTGTTATTACAAGGTCCGACAACAATATTATTCATTACAAGAAAGACAAGTGTGTAATAATAAATAACGAATCACAAATCAAAAGACAATAAATTATTGAATGTATCAGCAAAAGATTATTATGTTACGATTAATACATTGTGAAGCTATTCATTCGTGAATCTGGGTATCTCACGGGTACGAAACATGATAAAGCGTTAATAGAATCAAATAATTCCAGTGGCTAATGTGCACTGGCGTTTACAAATTAGTTAGAATGATAATAACTGTAATGGTAGCCAACTTCGTATTATTATTATTCTACCTCTTTGTAATGGGAACGATTTGCATGATTGCATAATAATGCGGAAACCGTTGCCACGGTATAGCAAATATTAAATAATTACTTCAGATGGCCCAGTAATGTCTCCTTAACAGCATCCATAATTATTGAACACCCTTCAGAGACAATTATGGCTCATCGAGAAATACTGAATACCCAACAAAGGTCATCAACTGCTAATGGCCTTGAAGGTTTATCAAATAGTCTCAGCAGCTCCCACGGGTCACTCGACTCTTTCAAGGCCTTCTTCGAGCCACCTAGTAATCTTCAAAGGATCACCAGAAGTTCCTAAAACTATCTGCAAATCTTTCCAATAGCCAGCAAGAGCAAGTGTATCTGAAACCGTGTAGTAGCTTTCAAAGGTAACTGAAGAATCCAAAGTCTCCTGCTAGGCTTCTAAGGACCGGATAAAGTTCCTGAACGAGCGTACTAGACTCCCGAGATCAGAAGATTCCAACAAAATAGCCGTTTTATACTTTGTGAACAAAGATACAGACCTCTCTTCTTAACCAGTAAATTCAATGATCACTTCATTATATTATATATATATATATATATATATATATATATACAGGGTGAGGTACCTAAAACAGGCCATCTGAATAATTCGGCTATTGGTGTTAGGAAAAAATGCATCAGATAGAACTTTTTTTTTTTTTTTTTTATTAAATGCAATTTGAATCTCTAGATAGAGATTATTTTGCAGTACATAATGTTTTCAATACATTGTGATACTTTTTATAATACAATACAAATTATAAATAAACGTAGGTCAATACTTAAGAAGTTTTAAAGATGTACCGTTCTCTTAAACTTTTAAATCACAGGCCTTCAAAAATGAGTAATTTATTTTGCATATTTCCTTCGAAGGACTGGAGAATAGAACATTGCATGAAAGCGGAAGGAAAAGATGCAGTTCTTGTAATTGCCTGATAAACTCCAACCTCTGTTCATCAAATGTGGGACACTGCCATAACACATGGTCAATATCCTGAGTTTCATAGCCGCACTGACATTTTGGATCATTTATGAAACCAATTCGAAAGAGAGAACTGGCAAGATTGTAGTGTCCTGATCTACATCTGTTTACCGTTGTAATAATCTCACGTTGGAGATTTGTGTGACTGTACCACGGTTTTGACTTTCGGTTGTGGAAGTGAGTGAAATAGTTTACACCTTTGAATAAACCTTCTTTCTCTATAGCATTATATGTATTTTGTGTTGCTATTGATTTAGCCGATTCCCTTAGATCCGTGAAGGGAATTTTGATGGAGAATGCAGCTATCGTGTTAGCCGCCGATTTCGCTAATGTGTCTGCACTTTCGTTGCCCAGAATCCCCATGTGAGCTGGTACCCAGTAGAATTTAATTTTACTGTCGTTTGTGGTCTCGGAGGCGAATTTAAAAACATTTTTTCTTATTTCGAGGATATAGGGATTCGTTTTTGTGTTTATAATAGGTTGTTGTAAGGAGAGTAGAGCGCTGAGAGAATCCGTAAAAATGAGAAAATTCTGATTGGGATGATTCAAAGCTATTTTTACAGCGTCGTTCAGGGCTATAGATTCTGCAGAGAAAATTGACGCGTTTTTGGTTAAACTTCTTACAACCGTCATATCTAAGTCATTACAGACACATGCAGTTCCTACAAAAAATGAATTTTTGGACTTACTACCGTCAGTGTAGAGAGCGTAGGATTTTTCTTCTTTAATTAGATTTTCAATTAATATATTGGGATTTTCTACATATGTAAGAAACGAACCAAATTCTGTGTTGATATAGATATTGCTAATGAAAGAATAATATTCTTGAACATCATTATTGTGGTTATTAGCGGAATAAATATGATTGATTGAATTCTTGGTGTCTCTTATGCATTGATATAGAAGACGGTTACTATTTTTACGCTTGATATACTTGTTATCAATGATTTTTCGGAGCCGTGAAATGCTTGCATAGATTATCGAGTATTGATTCGAATGTACCTTATTGAGGTAATTCATACATAAGAATCGGGATCGTTCTTGTATGAGTTGTAGTTTGGATTCCGATAGCAGAATATTGGTAGGTGTGCTGATTCTATACCCAAGAGCGAGTCTTATTGCCGCGAATTGAATTTTCTCTAGTTTTTCTATTAGATTTAGGTGGGTCGGAAAATATACAAAGCAGCCATAGTCCAATATTGATCGAACAAAACTTTTGTAAAGTATAATTAAGGTTTCTAGATCTGATCCCCACCACGTGCCTCGAAGAAATTTGATTATGTTCATAGCTCTTATGCATTTCTTTTGTATATGATCAATTTGATTTTTAAATGACACTTTGTAGTCGAATAATATACCCAAGAAGCGAACAAATTCGCTTGATTTAATTGTAGTATTCTTGAATTTTATTTCTGTTTGTCCTGGGTGGACATTGAGTCTGTTAAAATGCATAAAAACTGTTTTATGAGGAGAGAGTTCTAATCCTAAGTTACGTAAGTTGATATCGATTTGCGAGATCGCTTTTTCTAGTAATCTTTTACTGTTGCTGACTGTGTATCTGTTGCAATAAATTGCAATATCATCTGCAAATTGAGAAATTATGACGCTCTTAGGTAAATTATCAGCAATGTTGGAAACGAATATATTGTATAAAAGCGGGCTAAGGACTCCGCCTTGAGGAACACCCTTAAACACTTTTCTAGCCTGGTCGCCTGTGAGATCTGTGTATACTATCCTTTCAAAAGTTATGAATTTAATAAATTTAATCATATTTAATGGACAACCAATACTTGCCAATTTTTGCAAAAGAATGTTTATATTGACGTTATCGAATGCGCTGCTGACGTCTAAGAATGTAGCTAGAAGGTTTTTTTTATTATTAACGGATTCTTCAATGCTTAGGATAATGTTAGTCAAGTTGTCTATGGTGGATTGTCCTTGGCGAAAACCCGTTTGGGATTTAGGAAGAATGTTATTTCGCTCAACCCACCAATCCAATCTATGTTTTGCCATTGATTCAAAAAGTTTGCATAGGCAGGATGTCAAAGATATAGGTCTCACATTTTTGCCGTCGGATTTTCCTATAAAATGGATATATGATTCTTTCCATTGTGCTGGGAAGCTGCCTGTAGTAAACATTTCATTGTATATGTCTAGAAGAATTAATTTGTATTTGATTGGGAGTTTTTGAAGGATTTCGTAATCTAAACCGTCTGTGCCTGGAGCTGAACGAGTGTTTCTTTTTTTGAGAGCAATGTTAAACTCGGCAAAGTCAAAGAGTGAGTTGAGAAATTCGTTGTCCTTACAAGTAGGCAATCTATCTGGATCATCAGAGACCCATGATGGACTAATTTTATCTAGAGCTTCCCTAATTTTGATTTCAGACTGGTGATTCTCCGGAGTGTGACAAGGTGTTACTTTGATCCATTTGTTCTTTAAGATTTTGCTGCGGTTCCAAACATATTTTTTGCTGGTGTGGAAATTGATGTTCTTTGCAAAGTCTTTAAAATTGTCTTTCTTCTTTTTTTTAAATGTTTTTCTAGCCAGAGCCGAGTATTTTTTATATTCTATGTAATCATTAATGTTTTTAGTAAATTGCCATTTTTTGAAAGCTGCTTTTCTGAGCCTTTTGACCTTGTCGCACTCCAAATCCCACCATGGTACTGGATTTCGATGGATTTTGTCATTAACAATTCTTTTTTTTGGAGTGTTTGCTATTACAGCATTTGTTAGTATATTGGTAAAAATATTATATTTTTCATTTGCGGTAAGAAGGTCGTACTCTGTTGTCAAAAATCGATCGTAATTTTTTTGTAAATTGGTAGAAACTTCATCCCAGTTTGTTCTTAATGATTTTAATCTAAAGGATTTCTTGTGATATATACTTTTTTTAGTCGATATTGTTATATATAAGGGGTAATGATCAGAGCCCCAAGTTTCGTCGTTTACTTCTACATTGATATTATGAGCTATGTTTGATGAAGAGAATATAAGATCTAAATTGGACCTAATATCATTATTAAATTGAACATAGGTAATAGATTTTGAATTATGAAGAAATAAATCAGATTTGTTATAACTATTAAAAAGTCTTTCGCCATTAGTATCATTGTTTTTGCAATTCCAACTTGTATGGTGAGCGTTGAAGTCGCCCGTCAATATTGCATGTTGGCTTTTATCTACTTGTGTGAATATTTCGTCCCACTGAGATTGTGAGAGTGTTGAATGGGGAGTTCTATAACATACGAATATATCTATTGCTGGGTTTATATTAGTAATTTTTATGCCAGCTAGTTCAACAGATTGATCAGGACACTTAAGATTTTGAAGTTCAAAGTAAGCTAAGTTGTTACGTATTAGAATAAGAATACCACCTCCTCTGGAGTGGAGACGATCTTTCCTGAAGGTCTTGAAACCAGTGAAGTGGAAGTTTTTATCCGTTCGTGATTCTTCTGAGAGCCAGGATTCTACACATATCAAGATGTCCAGGTTGATGAGGATATTGGGAAGTTCTTCTTTTCTTCTTAAGATGCTTCTTGGGTTCCAAAACAGTATCTTCAAATCCTTATGATGATAGGTGGTCATGATCGGATTGATAGAATGTTCTTTTGTTAGAGGTGATATTTTAAAACTTATAATTTATCAGATAATCGAGATTGGTCAGAGTCGTTTTCAGAGTCAGATAATTTTTGAAGCAGGATTTTCTTTTTAATTCTCGTGCATCTTGATTTTAGACTTCGATCCTCAATATGTTTATATACTATGTCAATCATTTCGATTAAACCATCTATGTCTTTGGTGAATTCCAAAGCAATTTCTAGTGAATTGTGTTGTCCTCGAGACTTTTCCAGAAACATTTTAAATTGGGTGTAGTCCAAAACATAGCGATCAGGAGTATGCTCCAAGATGTCTTTAATTGGCGTAAGAATTTCATCTATATCTTTGATACAGTTTACTGAGGTATCTTCGCCAGTAAGTTTCTTTTTTTTGGAGATTGGTTTTTTGAATTTGTCGTTCTTCGTCGTTGGTAAGGGAGGGGATGAGCTTATTTCGTCAGAATGTTGAGCTGTACATTCGTTTAACTTGAAGTACAGATTTTCATGAGGGCCTTCAGATGACGTGGTTGATGGAACAGGTCTTTTAATACCTTTTTTCTCGTTAATTGTGTCGTGTGTAATTGAGAGAACACCCGGTAAGTTGTCAATACTATCTTCGTTGACAGTATGCGTCAATTCGATAGTCGTAGGTCTTTCCTGAATTTGTTTTGGGCATGACTTTGCCACGTGCCCGTTCTGTTTACATATGAAGCAGCACGTAGAATCCGTGCTCAAGTAAGTCCAGTATGTTGTGTTGTCGTAGGTTATTTGTAATGTGTCAGGAAGAAGGTGCTCGTCTTCTTCTTTGATATATACTTGGCGACGAAATGAAAGAATATGAGAGCGCCCTGGTTTGTTCAGCCCTGCTCTAACGTAATTCATTTGGGAAACCAATCTAATACCTTTACTTTTTATCAGGTCGACTAATAATTCGTGTGGTATGATCGGACTTACATTAGAGATGACAACCCTCTTATTTTTTTCCATTAGAGGTCTAATTGTTAATAAGTGATCCTTTACTTGGACTGACTTATTGGTTAGATTTTCTACTAAAGATCTGTTGGAAAGAAAAGCACAAACTCTACTTCCTGAGATTTTTGATATAAACATGATGTTTTCTACGTCCATAATATTTTCCAAACCATCTATATAGTCATCATTAGTAATTCCTTCGATTGAGTCCATTATTATGGCCTGGTCCTTTTTTGGTCGAGTACTGTGTGCTGTCACTCTAGCGTAGGTTTGCATTACGGATGGTTGAATTGTACTTTGGTTTTCTATGTTGTTATGACCCCTGTTGTCAGAAGTCATAATACCAACTTGATATAATTTTTCGAGACTGCAATTGCAGTCCGAATCTTAAGATTCAATAAAACCACTTAAGAAACTATTTGACTCTATTATATATACTCGTAATAACTCGTAGTCGAATGAATGTATACTTTGAGAGCGCGAAACGAAACACGTCTGCTCACTACGGTGTCTCAGACACCACTCCAGATAGAACTTGCTTGGTTTCGAGGGGGCATTAATCTGATGTTAGTAGCTTTTTTGTAGGTGGGCGCGTAAAGGACATATGAAGGTCACCTTCAGTTTTTTAAATAGAATGCCCAATATGTATTTTTGTTCGAACTCGGATGAAGCACAAAATTCTGCGTAAAAAAGTATTGACCTTCGTATATCATAAATCTAATGGTTAACGAGATATTATCGAAATAATTTTCCATAAATTATATATATGTATATATATATATATAATGTTTATATGTAATGCATATACATGTGGGAGGTCTAAATTCCCGCCAAAATAGACGAAACGCGCGTCCAGCGAAGAACAGGCGAAACGCGCGTCCCGCGAAAAACAGACGAATAACATCGAGACAAAAGACAAGCGAATAATGTCGATATAAGAGGCGAGAAGAGACGAGCTCGGGCAGTCTCACGCCGGTCGTCACACTGTACAGTACTGTACAGTAAGTACTGCACTGTACAGTAAGTAAACACGAAAGTTTATAGAAAATTATGCGAAGATAGCGTACCCATTATCAGATTTACTAAAAGACGGTGTTAAATTTCGGTTCGACGAAGAGCAAAAACGGTCGTTTATCGCGTTAAAAACCGCGTTATGTTGCAAACCGGTATTACGTATTTTTCAGCCCACAGCTATTACCGAATTACACACCGATGCTAGTTCAGACGGATACGGGGCAGTCTTACTGCAAAAAACATGCGACGAAAAGATGTTCCATCCCGTTCATTATATGAAAAAAACTACAGTTGCAGAAAGAAAGTACAGCTCGTATGAATTAGAATTGTTGGCGATAATAAGAGCAGTGCAGAAGTTTCGGGTGTACCTATTAGGATTAGATTTTACAATAATTACTGATTGTCAGGTGGTGCAAAAAACTCTGCATAAGAAAGATTTGTGTCCGCGAGTTGCGAGATGGGCGTTGGCTCTCGAAGAGTTCCATTATAAAATCGAACACCGATCGGGTGAACGTCTGAAACACGTTGATGCGCTAAGTAGATATCCGGTGTTTATTGTGGAAGATAAGATGCGCGAAATTATTCGGAAGGGACAAAACGAAGATGAATGCATTCGAGCCATAAAACAGGTATTGGAAAGGGAAGCGTACGAGGACTATTTAATAGAACATGATTTGTTGTTAAAGAGATGTGGTGATAAGAGTTGTGGTGCTACCAGTGAGTATGTTTGTAGATACTATTCGACGAGTGCATGAGAATGGACATTTTGGAGTGAAGAAAGTTGTAGAGCGAATTAAGGAAGAATTTTATATTCCGAATTTAAGCGAGCGAGTGGAAAGAGTAATCAGCTGTTACGTGCCGTGTATATTAGCCGAAAAGAAAAAACGTAAAAAGGAAGGGATGCTCTCCCCCATTCCTAAAGGAGATACGCCATTGTGCACTTATCATATTGACCACCAAGGCCCGATGGTATCGACTGGTAAAAAATATAAGTATATATTAGTTGTAGTAGATGCTTTTGCTAAATTTGTATGGATTTACCCAATGAAGACGACAAATACAGCGGAAGTACTACGTAGGCTGGTCGCGCAACAGAAAATTTTCAGAAATCCGAAACGTATTATTTCAGATAAGGGAACCGCGTTTACGTCGAAAGAATTCCAAGAATATTGTGCGTCGGAATCAATCGAACATCTTACGACTACGACGGGTGTACCACGCGCAAATGGACAAGTCGAGCGCGTTAACCGTACCATTATTCCGGTGTTGACGAAACTTTCATTAGATAACCCCGACCACTGGTACAAACACGTCGACCGGTTGCAACGATGTCTAAATAGCAGTTTTCAGCGTGCAGTGGGTATGACTCCATTCGAGATACTTTTCGATGTCAAGCTGCGACAAAAGGAGGATGTGAGAATTCTTTCCCTCATCGAACAAGAAACCGTGGAGATGTTCGATGCGAACCGTGATACTTTGAGGCGCGCGGCAACCGAAAATATCATTAAGATCCAGGAGGAAAATCGTCGCGGCCATAACCGAAAATGTAAAAAAGCGAATAAATATAAAGAAGGGGATTTAGTAGCAATCCAAAGGACGCAGTTTGGAACTGGACTAAAAATTAAACCGAAGTTTTTAGGACCGTACAAAGTTGTCAAAGTTAAACGGAACGATCGATATGAAGTCGTGCGAGTTGGTGAAATCGAAGGGCCGAGAATAACGTCGACCGCGGCCGATTATATGAAGCCGTATCTTGGGACATCTTCGGGGTCCGAAGATTTGCAGGATGGCCGAGTGTGGGAGGTCTAAATTCCCGCCAAAGTAGACGAAACGCGCGTCCAGCGAACAACAGGCGAAACGCGCGTTCCGCGAAAAACCGGCGAGACACGCGTTCCGCGAAAAACAGACGAATAACGTCGAGACAAAAGACAAGCGAATTGTTGATTTTTGGTAAAGGAACTGTGATGGTTAAATATAAAAAGCACTTCACAAACACGAGGATCCGAAAAAGACAAGAAATATGCTTTATTAATTATGGACGTACAGAAATGAAAGACCGTCGCACTTGTATGATTCCCGATAAATACAATATTCGCGTGTCGTGTATACTGGTGAACTAAAATCTCGACACTCCGCAAAATCTAAACTTTGAGTCCGAATCCGTAAAATCTCAGTACTTGAATCCTCCCCTCTGCTCCGGGGTCGGCTCTATTTAAAGTAAAATCAACTGGGCGGAGGTATCCGCTAACGGGGGAAAAATCACCCCTATTCGCTAGATGACTTGGGGGAGGAGGGTCTTCCTGATCCGTGGAAGGAGAAAGTCACTCCCTCAAGTCGTTTTAGTGGACTTCTAAAAGATACTTGTAATATGACTGCGGAGCAGCGCGTTCATACTACCCTAAGTGGGCCTCTTAATTTATGGTCTCTCGACCTGGCGCAGGCCAAGGGTAGTGCCAATTGCTTGTGTTGAAAAACTTTATTTCCTTTAAATAAGATGTCTTTATTTATTCAATGTTAATAAAGTTACAAAAGTGGATTGAATAGTGATCCTAATGTGAATGGAAAAAAGACAGACTGTATTGAAATAAGACAAAGCTAATGCTGTAGTGTAAAAGATACTGTGATGTGTTCTGTTCTGTATTGGGACGACGACTAAGCTGGTTCGTCTCCGGAAAAACCTTCAGTCCCTTTTCCAAGTGGGGATGTTGTAAACCACTTGAGCCAGGCAACGAAATCTGTGCTCCTTCGGTCGAAGTCGCACCATAGCCTGTTTCTGTATAATATTATCGTTGGATTCCAACAGCTTGGATAGCCATTACATGTGCTAGGACTCACTCTGTCCGTTTGAGGCCCTCGCGTACCCGGATTAGGGACCCTCGTTATCATTTTATGGCGTCTTTTCTCGAAGTCATTTGGAACGGCGCAAAAAAGGGAAAGGCCTCTTCGTAAAATAAATATGCTAAAAGTCGAGGGGCCATCTGTGCCGCTTGTAAACGAACGCGCATTTCTTACACGAATAACGTCGATATAAGAGGCGAGAAGAGACGAGCTCGGGCAGTCTCACGCCGGTCGTCACACTGTACAGTTGATCCTTGTTCCATCTTTTTATTATTTTATTAAACATAGTATTCGTTACGAGTCGACTCCTTCATTGATCCCTGTCCGCGTAGATCGATTGGTTAACTCGATATATATATATATATATATATATATGTATGTATATTTATTACATATAAACATTTTTTCCTTAGATTAACGGAAACCCCTTGAAAAATCGTGATAACTCTCGGCTTCGTATTCCGATCGGAGAAATAGCGTTGTCGACGTAACAGACAAAAGTCACGAACTTTTTAAACACACGACGCAAGTCGACGGAGTCGTTGCACTTTTAAAATCCATTTCAGAGGTTCGCTAAACCACCTAACTAGATGACAGACCCAGTGTTTCGACGAACGTATTTAAAGTGTCCACGGTTTTACGACGGAAGCAGCGTGACAGCATGCCGGCCAATCAACGATTCAAACGCGGAATAATTAGGTCCCGTCTCTCTCATCGCTCGTGCTCACAGGAGAGACACTCCTAAACGTTTCCGCGTTACTTCCGCGGAGTACGCACAGCGACAACTTTCCACCCTTTCTTTTTCCCGGGTAAACGTTTACCCGCGCAAACATCCTTTGAAAGGACCCGGGCGAAGATCGTCGCTCAAACGACTAGGCCGGAAATGAGCCGACTATTACTTATACATCACACGTTTTGTCTTTCCTCGCCGGACAGGAGGGGCGCGCTCGAACTCCCGACGAGTATCACGGGCCGACAAAAGAAAGTTACGACCCCTTGGCCGTTCCACCCTGAGAAACTGCCGCCGACGTGAAGAGAGACCCGTGCTCCCTTTCCGGCGAGGCTATTTTTCATGTTCAACGGCGAACGTCGGCGAGCCGTTGTCCCCGTGACAAACGTTTTCGAAATTTACACTCCACTCGATACGTAGGCCCTGGGGCGAGCGAGAGACGTCGAGAGGCATCCGTCAGGATTGCCGAAGAACCCGAAGAGTCCTGGATTAGATATATAGTGACTCCCACTAATATTCAGACTATTATTCTTAAAAAGACGATAAGGTAACATTAGGGATGTTACCGTAATCTGTCGGTTGAGATTTTTTGATATTTTCTATAATCATGTGAAAATTATAGAAAGTAAATGGTAAAGCATGAAAGTGTATTGTGTCTAATAATTTGAAAGAGTTGGTGTATCGATGTCATCCCTGAAGAGAGGTCTAATACATTCAAAACCTATCATATATACTACTGCGCAAAAGAAAGAAGCATCCGGCCATATTTAATAGAAAAGCGTAAAAAACCAAATAATAACACAGTAAGTTTCGAAAAAGGATTCCGCTGTTTAATTGAATAGTTCTGAGAATATATGTGTTATTGCGGATTATCTAATACTTTAAATGCAATAAATCAATCATTGTACAATACAATTTCTACATGAAGATATTGTTTGTCATTATATCTTATAATTATACTGGGTGCTTCTTTCTTTTACACAGTAGTGTACTGGGTGCTTCGGGATAACATACTCAGATTTGTGAATGGCGTATGCCGAGTTTTACGCTCGGTTGCGAAGCTTTTCAATTAACAGTTACAATCGAATCGATTCGGTGATACTTTGATGGAGGATTGAGGCCGGCACTAGGCAAAAGATAAGACATTACATTCCACGGTTGATGAGAAAGTTTCTGTCCGTTTCTAACCGTACCAGACTGAGTGAACCGAATATATCTATTCAGGCAGTCTTGGTAACAAACGCACGGGTACCGAAACCCTATAAGGCAAATGAACCCGTGTCAATATTGGCGCATAAGTGAAATGGAATCGCCATTTCAGTTCCCTTTTCAACCGCCGACTCGTCCGTAGCTTCCGCGTGTCTGGCGGATCCATTCACACATACGGTACCCATTCCACAAACAAACCGATCGAGATTTACTGTTCTGATTAACAAATTGACAGACAATTTGATAGACATTGTTCAAATAAAGACAAACATTAGTTTGTGAGATCTGTTAAATATTCATCGTTGTCGAACTAATAAACATGTCCATTAAACAAATGTTCGTTAAAGATTAACAAACCGAAAGAATAATTTGAACTTCATTTAAAAAAATATCCCGCAACGCAATTTCTTTTTAACACTGTCAAAATAATGAAAGTTTCGCGTTCAGCTTTCACGTTTAATTCCAAATCGAACGTGACGTCGTCGAGGCACGTTTTTGCGTGAAAATGAAAAATTCTTTAAAAGCGTGTTCATTTCATTTTTCATTGACAGAAGCCGTTAGCGAAATCAAATTTGTCTGCGATTTTTGTTTATCACCAGTGAAAACGTGAGCCCGCGTAAAGCTCTGCAGCGTAGCCGTAATTTTTCGGCAAAACCGATAACGAAGCTGCTGGTTTTTCAAAATGGCGAGATTCGTTGCCGCTTGGAAACGCACGTTCGGCAATTACAGATCGGATTTCGGAATAGGTGCCGGTGATTACACATTACACGGAAGTTGACAAGTTTGCACGACACGCCGACAAATCTCGATTGTTGGACACCGTCCGTTAATTATGTGGCCCGTATCCCGTGTCACGGATTTGGGTTCACCGATCGCGAGCTCGGTAATCCCGCAAGGCGAGTTCAATCGCATCACCAGCACCAATATTGATACAGAAACATAACCTGCAGACCGCTGGATTTTCGGTACCCGCTTATCCATCGGATCAAAGAACTCGATGAGAAATACGCTGGCTTCAGAAAATATGGCTACATTAACATTAAACCTATCCAGCTGTAAAAATGGCTGGCATGTATTGCATTATAAAAATAACATCATAGAATTTATATAGATTTTCTATGATTTTTATTTTAATATGTGCTTGGATACAAAAATGTGTATAATCATTACCAGTGAAAGCATAATTATAATTTAATTGGTTGTAAAATAAATATAGTGGTAGGTTTAGTGTTAAATTTCCAATCTTCACATAATTGTATATTTTAAACTACTATTTTTTACTGTTTCATAAAAAAAGAAATGAGAAACAAGTTCAGTCGGTTGTTCAACCGGAACAATTTCAGGACCAGGTTATACGTACATTTTCATCAAAGCTCAGTAAAAAAAAATCGTACATTTTCAGGGAAAATATTCCCCAGAACATATAGGTATGCAGAGGTAAAAATGTATCATGAAAGAAATAAGTAGTGGACACAGCATGACAATCGATCTTAGTAATCAAATGCTGATAATTATATCGTCTACAGAACACTTCGCCAGCCGACGTCGGTCGTAGATAGATTTCGATGAACGAGCCAATAGATTCAACGCAATCATGTTGCCCATACCGTCAATATTGGCACAGAAGGGGAATGGACCCACCGATCGAATTCTATCCGACGTACCTGAGTCGTTTCCCGAATTCCGCTCATCCATCTATCTATCCATACATCGGCGTTAAGTACACAGGCGGTGGTACGATGATAACGGAATTGATAGAACTGTATAATAATCATTACGTTTTCGGCGTTATCGATCTCTCTACATCCCTCTCGAATCCTCTAGCCGTCTCTTTCTATCGCGTTCTCCAGCAACGAATTTATCACATGATTTCGACTCGCCGATGGTTATTGTTACCGCATGCTCGACACGAATTATTTCCGGCAATCTAATTCGACGAAATGTTGATCGCCGGCTATTGACAACTGCTGGTCAATTGCTACAATAACGGAATTAGTTTGATGCGACTTGCTTGCACAGCCAATTACTATACTTCCGGAACGAGTGCCAGAAATAGAATTTCAACAAATCGATCGAGTACCGGATATGGACTCTATCTTCGTTATCAATCTAAAATATTGGACATAGATTACTCGTGCTTATGGAAGAGTGGAAAATGGGATTCCAACGTTTATCATATTAACTCGCGAATTAGTCAACTGCAATCTATTAACACGTTTGCTATCAGATGTCACAGCGATTCTATGATTAAAAGTTATAAATATATTAATGCTGAAATTAACCAGATTACAGTATGAGGACTTCGTTACTAAGTAGCTAACAATAACTAACACTAAACCGCCACCGGTTGAAATGATCGGTTCCGGATTTTTTATTTTACAATTATTGAAATAATAAAAATGATTTAATAAGAAATGTTTGTATAGATATCTTTAGTAGAGCACGTATTGCCATGGGAGCCGCACAAAGTCTAAATCAAATCAATTTTGTCATTTTTATAAGGGAACATGTACCAGTTACTTTTGATCCTTTGCACTCCTTTGTCGAGTGTGACTCGACATCAGAGAAAGAAAAATGTAAAGGAAACGGGTTTTTATATGTATTTGGTGCTTCCTTTATTTATTTATTTTCTTATTTTTTAGTTAAAAACAAATATAAGTTCCACAAATATAAATTACAACAAAATTTGAGAGCTAAATTTAATATAAATAGTAAATAAAATTGTTTAAAATAAGTAGCAGTCATGGAACTGTCCTTTGAATTTCAAATAAAACACTTGAAATAGTAGGGAATTGTTGGCAAAAAAATTGAAAAATAATTCGGAGTGCAAAGGGTTAAGGCTCTGTAGGTTTAGTGGATTTAGTAGGTTTTGAAAACCGGTTTTTAAAAGAAAATTATGCAATTCGAAAACCGATTTTTTCAGTAAAAAAGCGGTTTTAAATTTATACATAATACTTATATATATATATCTTCTAGTACATTTCTTCCATTAGCTACAAAAACTGACATTATTAAGTTATCTGGACAGATATTATCAAGATTATACAGGGTGGTCATTTTATCTGAAGACATTGAAATATCTCGAGAACTATGCATCGGATCAAAACAAGTGAAAGTTGTTCGTCGCGAAGGGGGACATCCAATGATACCAAACTCGACCCCCCACCGCCACCCCCTGGGGGTGGGGGTGGGGGAAGATAAAAAACTTAAATGGGAATCCCCATTTTTCATTGCAGATTTGGATTCTCCAGAAAAAAATACACAAATTTGACCTAGGAGTTTTTGCATTTTGGTTCACAGATGGCGCTGTAATGGACAAAAATCAAAATGGGTAAAAAATCGTTGAAAATTGGGGATATCTCGAAAAATACACATCAGATCAGAAAAATAAAAGTAGACGTATTTGATATTTTTAAAAATGCTATTCAATAACACCATAATTGACCCCCCACCCCCACCTCCTGAGGGTGGGAGAGGGAATTATTTAAAAATCTTCAATGGGAAACCCCATTCTCAACGTTGTATTTCTCCGACAAAGACCCTTCGAAGAGGCGACTGCTCGAGCCACTGTGAGCGTGTGGCGAACTACGTCTTATTACTAGGTATAAAAGTGCAGTGCGATCATAGGTCACTTTTCTTAGAATTAGAACTGAAGGCATCTTTAACAATTTCTTTAACAAAATGAATCCTGCAACCGGTTTTTTAAAAAGTCGGGTTTTGTAGAAACCCTACTTCTGTGTTTGACATAGGCGAGAACGGAACGAATGAAATTCGCGTGGCAGTTAATGTGTTAGTAGGCGGCGCGGGTGTTCGACGAGAAGAGCGATTTTTGTAATTCATTTTGGCGGCACGGTTTTTCTCCGTTGACGCGGAGATCGAAAATGCGCGCGGAAGTTTCATTACACAGGACGACAGCCGACGGTGCCATTTGTTCGATCTTCGTGAACGGGGATGCATTTGGGAGATATCCGTGTGTACATAGTTTCCCTTGACTTGCGTAATTCCCAAGCAGGGCGTTCCACCTTACATGTTGCCCCGGTCCCGTTCCAGACAGAACTTACGTCACCTATACACGAGAGAACGGCGGTTTCATCCGAGTTGATGGATGTGGCGTGCATCGTGAGGTCGCGGCTGGCTGCTATCTAGTACCAGCCGTTTCGCGGCTGACAGAGAATAGAAACGCCTGAGGAATCGGCCAAGCGAAAATTCACGGGACCGAACCGAACCATGTACTTCTTGCCAATATTAAATACTCCCTGGCTCGGCTATGCCAGCTACCACCTCGCCGTTCAGTAATTTTACACTTCGCTCCGACCAGGGATTCCAATCACGGCCGAATATTCGGTTTAATCCCCCTGTTAATTATCGGGCAGCAATCACTCATTTGCGTTCAAAAATCATTTCATGCTCCTGTTGAAAAATTGCTAAGCTGATCTGAATTTTCATTCCCTAGACAGTTTCTCGTTCACTAATGGCGGAAAAAACGGGCTTTGGAAGCTCCACTTGCCAAGACTTTGAACTTATGCGTGGAGATCTAACCCTTTGCAGACAAGTATCATTTTTAGTACTTTGGATCGAATTGTGCTTTGGTACTGTATCCGAATTTGAGCAAAAATTTTGGGCATTCTATTTAAAAAATTGACCCTCATATCTAGGTAAAAAAAAACAACAAATAACGCAGGAGTTATTTGAAGTCGTCATGTAACGGGACTCACGCTGCATATAAGCTTAATGCAGCTACAAATGAATTTGAACAGGTGTATACTATATCCTTGGCACATCGAAGCTCATCACTGAACGTCTTGTATGTCATAAAGACAAATATCAATCGACGATGCAGCTAAATTACTAAGAAGTTAATTAATCTCGACCTACATATGGAACATTGAACACATGTTCCCCTCGAATTAAATAGAGTAAGTTTGTGTGTGTGTATTCGCATCGAATAAAGAAACTAAAATATAAAACCTGAACAAGGCACAATAAGGAGCATAACTGATTCCACACACTTTAAATCAGAATAACTTTTTTATGAATGGATCAAACGACTTAAATTTCTCTGTAAGGCTAGAAGAATTAGTTTAGTAAATGATGTCTATAATAAACAAGAATTGAGGAAAAACAATAGTAAAAATGGATTTTTACAACTTTTTTAGCTGGGCCAATATCATATACGTATATTATATACGTATAATAGTTGTAATAATAGGCCAGCTAAATAGTTGTAAAAATCAATTTTTAGTACTGTTTTTCACAATTCCGATTGTTCATAATTGGACGACGAATTACTACACTAATTCTTCTAGAATTACAGAGAAATTGAAATCGTTTAGTCCATTTATAAAAAAGTTATTCTGATTTACAGTGTGTGGAATCAGTTATGCTCTTTACTGTATATTTAAATTGCTAAAATAGCTAAAAAAGGCTATACAACATTGATTAGGAAAATTTTGTAGGAAATATAGCAACGTTACTCGACCTGATAGTGTGAGATATTGTTACCGGTTACGGCAGTTACGTCTCATTTTTGCAAAAGTGATGCACCAGAGGTCGATTCTCGTCTCGCGGAAGGCGAGAACGGCGTTGACGAAAATGGCCGCGCGGAAACGTCAATTTCGCGGACCGATATATTCTTTCCGTCCTATTTGAGCACGCCATAACGGCTTTATGCGGCATAGTGGATCTTAAAATAGCCCAACAAATCTCACTTTATTTCTTCGCAACGTGCCTGCCTGGTGCGGTCGCCTTGCGAGACTTTCACGGCGACATTTTGGGTCGTCCCATCGACTTAATATACTTCCGGGAGAGGCATCGCACCGGCTTCGTGCTCGCTCCGTTTAGGGCAAATGAGAACCCCGAGCACGCGTCGCGTTCCTCGCGAAATATTGCTTTCACTGACGAAAATATCTGCTAACGACACGAAAATATCCGCGGAACACTGCCAGAGATATAGCCCTCTTAGCAGAAACGATCTTTTATCCTCTTCACGATGTACATTCTATTTACCGACCACCAAATAAATTCGAGAAACTCCTTCAGCCCCTCAAATTGTGTTTCCGAGGGTTTATTCATTTTTCCTCTGTATAATAATTATAATGGAGCTTGTTTCGATCGACAAATTTTTCAGAAAACGTTTACTCAACGTTACTGTTGAAAATCGAGGTAATTGTACAGAAAACGGTACACCTCACCGATTTTGATAAAGATGAAAATACATATGTTGTCATGGTCATCATTTTGAACAACTTTTTCTTATATATTCAGTATAAGACTGACAAACTAAGGCCTCGACAACATATTTCAAGGTCATCAAAATCGGTGAGGTGTACCCTTTTTTGTATAATTAGCAAAACCGGTAATTTCAAATGCAACAACCTAATATTAAAACAATTTACACCACATTAATAATTGTATATAGTGTTACTAATAATTTGTAATGATAAAATGAGGACAGGACGAGGCGCGGTGGCGCTAAAGGATTATGTAAAAATCTTCCGGGGATAGGATGTTGAGGCGAGGGATATAAATTGAAAAAGTTATTAAACAACGTGAGCGGTCGTTTATCGCGACATCGAGATTAGATCGGGCCGGTGTTGGTGTAATATTAACGCGGCGCGGCTGTAAAATATTCATTCGCAACTCTCTGCGTAAATTTCAGCGACGGCCGGACTGTTTCTGCAAGCCTTGGCGCGGCGAGCAAACACCAGCACTAATTAATCACCCTCAGACAAATTGCCGAACCCCCGGCACTTTGCTTGTAACACCGGAAGTCTGGGACTGCCGGGCGTGTTTGGATCTTGTTGGCTCCACACGGGGCGCAGTATCTTGTCTGGATCGGTCAAGAAGGATTTCTCGAGGAGCACGAAGGAAGTTACCGGGGAAAACGAGAGGTGAGAAAGACGGCTCTCCGAGAAGAATGTCGGGTAAGAAAGGAAATTTACTGGGAGGGCGGCTGGAAAAAAGTTGAACTGACGAGTTGCACTATTAATTTATTGGCCCCCATTAAGTTTAACACTGTCGGTTCTACCGGGAACACAGGCATTTAGGTTCCCTCGTTATTTATTTGCTGCCGGTTAATATTTCATGAAACACTGTGTCACGGACTATTATCCTCGATGTCAATGGGTTTTGTTTGATATTATACATATAAACTGCGGTATTGGTAAATAATTTATTATTATCGAAGTAGCAAGTTAACAGAAAATACCTTGTTACCATTTAGTTTTACATCGTAATTATTCAATTTTATCGATTTTACAGTATCCAAACTGTTTTGTTGGTGAATGATTTATTGCCGTTAAGTACGATGAAGAAGCAAGCTGACGGGGTAGTAATTAAAAGTCAACCTTGCAACCATTAATTTTATTTTTACTTCGCAATTGTTCAGTTTTATCGGTGCACTGTAATACACGTGATTTACAAGTTACGCTTCAACAAAGTCAGACCAAGTCATTTTGTTTGCCTTGGCAGAATTTATTTTTACCACGACCTCAAATGTTTTCGTTTGTTTAGTTCCACCACTGTACCATTGAATGCCAGCAATTAATGGACCAGTGAAAATAGGATTAACCGGTATTATTACCCGTTCGTGCATCATTCTATCTGGCAATTGCAGAAGAATTTCCATAAACGTTTTCATTCGCGGCGAAACTTCGCCAACGTTCCGATCCGCAAAGCCGCATAGTTATATGCTTTTGTTGCGGATTCCTTTGAACCGAGGCGCAGTTCTATGCAGGCCGGGCCGGGCCGCACTCGTACCATTTTGTTTTGCACATATATTCCCGCGGCCGCTCTCCGTCTTGGTCGTCCAACGGGGAACGAGTACTTTCGTTTAACCTTCACCCTTAAATTTTCCGCCCCCACAATAGTGTGTCTGAACTTTGCGCGAGCGACAGGAGTTACGACGTCTCGTTACACCCCCACGAAAATATATATACGACACCGAGAACGCCCTTTCGCGTGGCTTCTAAGCCATTTTCAACTTACGACCATCGTTTATGGCGGCTACCAAATCTCTTTACTGGCACCGTTTCCGGTTTATCTCGATCTTGCTCTACGTACGAATCGACGGGACCTAACGAAAACTCGCTATTAATCATGCTGCCGGTTTTGCTAGAAGCAACTCAATTTTCTGTTCGATCGAAGTGGTCACGAGACTGTAGGGACTCTCGGAATCGGCCGTATTAGTTATCCTGTCTTCGATATAAATCGGATTAAACGGAATCTCGTTCTCTTGAAACATTTGTCAATCGTCAGTTGTCAATTGTCAGTCTCAAAGGACTTGTATAAATACAATTCAACGAGTTATATAATTCAATACAGATAGATTGATATGTAACTATTCAAAAAGTTATATATTTAGCTCACGCACCCGGTTATTGAAGTTACAAGAAAATAATTTAATTATTTAAGTAAAAGATCAGCACATTCTTCCTATTTCCCCAGTACTTGGATGTCCAATATTTTAAGACGTCCTCGTTCTCGTGGACATAGAAAGATAACGTAAGCAAAGAAGGATGTGGGTAATCTACAATTAAGGATAACCGTCATGTATTCTGACGTCCACTTTGCCTTCACTAGCAATGCGGTATCTACCTCGAAGATACAGCTGGCAAGCAATAACGCGACGCACGCGGCAAACACGACAAAGAGGCTCTTTGGTAGCCTGGTTCCGGAGTCTTGTTCTCCCATCTTCCAGGGAATTTTCCGTTTTCGGTTTAAGAAACTCCATTTCCGCGGCTTTATTTCCAACGGCCGCAAACGAAACTGAACAGCCGGAATGAGAGCATGATAACTTTGTCCGTCGTAAATTAGGAAAATTTCCTGCATTAAAACTTCTGCTAGCATTGTTCCCTATTTTTTTCCTCTTCCCACCAAGCACCCCCTAACTCTCTCTGCCGGCCTGTTGTTTAACGTTGTTTCGCGGGGATCGTTCGTGCTGCTGTAGCCTCCTCTTCGAGGAGGTTAATCGCGCGTAACATTGCTTCTGTATATCACCATCCCGGCCATCCTCATCGACCCCCTCGTCCTCCATTCTTTTGTCGCTTCTTTTCTTCTTTTCGTAGCACATTACGTCGACGAACAATGCCCATTGATTTTCTCGTTTTTGTTTTCGCTTACCTCCACTCCATCTTCTGACGCTCTTAATGATAGAGTCTCTTTGTTCGTATCGCTTGAATGGTTCCTCGCGAGCCCCCCTCCCGGTTGATTCGAATTTTCACCACCGAAATCGTTTCTTACAGCGTTTAGTCTCCCGTGTACCCCTTATTCACATTGCACGCGGTTTTTTCTGGATCGTTTTCACGATATAACTGCACCAAATATAACTGCAATATAATAGCACTTTGAAGTGAAGCGTCATTCAATAATCTCATCAACACCGCTATCTTCTGTGCCCTTTTGCTCAAAAATATTCCCCTCAAACAAATTTAACTTTGACCCGATTCGAAAGATGTTAAGTTAGAGTTGCTGTAGATCAAATTGAATCAAGTTAGACTTGATTAAAGTCAAATTGTACTAGTCGGTTCGGCTTGATGTAAATCAAGTTATATTAGTAAGTTTGCGTTGTTGTAAATCAAGTTGAATAAAGTTGTACTTGATAAAAATCAAGTTGAATCAAATTGTACTTGATAAAAATCTAGTTGAATCAAGTTGTACTTGATAAAAATCTAGTTGAATCAAGTTGTACTTGATAAAAATCTAGTTGAATCAAGTTGTACTTGATAAAAATCTAGTTGAATCAAGTCGGACTGGGAAAAATCTAGTTGAATCAAGTTGTACTGGGAAAAATCTAGTTGAATCAAGTTGTACTTGATAAAAATCTAGTTGAATCAAGTTGTACTCGGCAAAAATCTAGTTGAATCAAGTTGTACTTGGTAAAAATCTAGTTGAATCAAGTTGTACTTGATAAAAATCTAGTTATATTAGTAATCTTGCCTTGATATAAATCAAGATGCGTCAAGTTAAACTTCATCTAAGTCAAGTCGAGATGAGTGAAGCCTGATCTAGCTCAAGTTGTCTCAATTTTGACTTGATGAAAAAAAGTCAGGTTGCTCTAAATTAAGCTTGACTGAAGCCTAGTTGGAGGAGATTAGGCTTGATCTGATAAATGGCATTGTCTTATTCACATAATTAATGGCATTATAGTTACCTCGTCAAAAGGGAGACTTGCATAACTTCTCTATTTCCAATTTCACGATACATGTTCGTATATTTCCAGTGACTTACCCTAAGTGGTAATAAGAACTAAAACCAAAAAACCTCATTCTCCTTCACATTCCGGACATAGCAAAGTCCCCAGACCATAGTTAAAGCAGACACTCCTATTTCTGGCATTTTTATCGTGCGTCGCAGATAAAATCGTGCGATCGTTCCGCGAAATAAAGTATTTCTCGAGCCGGAGTCGTGGGCGCATAGCGTGCAGAATTTTGACCAAGTATCCTAACCACGAACAGATACAAAGAGCACAGCATTATTTCGCAGGGAACTGCCACGTGATATACCCTTGGGAGCGTGGTCCACTGTTCCGGGGCCGAACGGCCGTAGATATTGATAACGTGTATCATCCTCGCCGAATGAATATTACAAAACATGCTCTCGGGCCCGGGATATATGACCGGCTTGTTCATCGGCCGATGAGCATAAAGGAACGTTAGTGTCAGCTGAAAAATCGAAGCGTCTGTATGAATCCGGACTCACGCTGCCATAGAAATTCGTAGCATAAAGGACACATTTTTCGGGCGAGGTCCGCGCACGTTCCTGGCCAGAATTATTATCCTTGAACGTTTCCACGGCAAAGAAAAGCGTTCCCAGAGACGAGAAAGCGGGCAGGAGTGAGTCGACGATGAAGAAGCCGACTGATAAGCTTCGAGCGAAATGGATCCCACTTTATCACGGCTAAGAGGGCCCGGTCCAAGGTATTCAGAAGGTTTATCTGGGTAGTACAAGGGCTTACATCGGCGCCGCGATCCAATTTGACAGCATAAGTGACGGGATAGAGTATTTACTCGAGATCAGGCAAGGTCGTGTAAGTGCGCCGTACATGCTTCCGCCTGATATTAGCGGCCGATTGACATACCCGCCTTTAGGCGAAACGACGTCGGTAAACAGGTATCCTGGAATTCTGCCAGCACGCTGCTTATACTCCGTTGACTGGCTTCAAAGAGCCCAAGAGATACCGCTGCGGGATTACTAAATGGTGTCCAAACATTTCTAATAAACTGTTTCTCCATACCAGCCCTTGCTCGGGACACTTGCTTTGTGCGATTATAGTCTGCCGAGTGTTTCACTGTCGGCATCGAAATGGGATCATTTAAATTAATTATTGGAAACAGAGATTTTCAATAATTGGATACATAATCCAATAAAAATAATTGATAAAATACAAACCACAAGAAACGTAGATCAAATAGTAAGGTATGCTGGAAAAGGATGAATAATTTGAAAATATGCACGATTTAACAAATTAATTGGCAGCAATAAAAGTAAATTTGGCGCGCACATAAAGCAGAGAGTGTCTCAAAATTCCTTCAACATCCGGAAGTGGGAGGTTCCTGAGATCATTTGAAGCGACATTTTCCTTTGCAAAAATGGCGTCCGCGGCTTTGTTTAGATGTTATTAACGAAAAACACGGACCAATCAAAGCTCAGCTACAGCAGATTAATTCTGGCTCGGCCAACGGCGACGCAACGCTAAGCGGGGCCTGTCGCCAAGTCGGACTCCGTTCGTTATATGTCCGCGCTCTGATTGGTCCGTGTTTTTCGTTAATAATTCCTTAACAAAGCCGCGGACGCCATATTTGCAAAGAAAAATGTCACTTCAAATGATCTCAGGAACCTCCCATTTCCGGATGTTGAAGGAATTTTGAGACACCCTGTAGAACCGAACCATAATGATGAACCATAACTATAAAGCTAAAATTTTCTTTTGCACTAAGCAAACGCAATTCTTCTATTTTTCTTGAAAATGATCTAAAGTAGGATCGAAACGTCGGAAAAAATTATTGTGGTAATTTGCAAATAGTGTCTTAAATAGCAATTGATCGAACCAGTGCGCTGAAATCATAATAATATTGTTAGCAACAATCTACGATCGACATAAGGAAACATTTACGAACCATAATGCTTTGGAAATCTGCAAACTTGCTGAATAGAAAATACAGTTTGCTCCCATCAATTTTCCATGCCAACTTGAAATGGACTCGCGAGTCAAGATATTGAAAGTGGTTCGATTCAAGATACGTGGTTCGTGAATAATGAAATACGTGTGGTTTTGGCAAGAATGAATAGACGGTGATGTTAGCAGACGTCGAACAAGAAAGTAGACGTAAGGATCCTTTGATATAATCGATTCGTCATCTATTATGAAATGCCATTATCTCGCTCGAGCTCCCTTTGTTAGTCGTATTTCATGGAATATCCTTCGTGGAAGCATAGTGCTCTGACTATGAAGCTGATACTGTATTGCAATTGAAAAATGTAGACTCTATTCTAATATCTTTAAACTGGAACCTGACTATTTCCACTCAAATATATTCTGAATTTTCTTCTCAAAATCAGATAGTTCATTCAATTCTACTTCCAGTATGCAGAACTACCACCAAATTTTTCCCTCATTTGTTTCTTTCACTCCAGTCGATTTTATTATCGCGAAGAAAAAAATATGAATATAAAAAATGTGAGATACAGCTCTTATCAGGCCGACATCAAATTAAACTGGAATGATAATGAACCCCAAAAGATAATGGAAATACTCGAAAAGAAAAGAATGAGATGTTCTGGGAGACTAATACATTGATAACTTCGAATAACTTGGTCTTCCAATGAAATATATCTACTCTAGTCGATATAAATTCTAGTAAATTTTCGCTCTAGTGTAAAGGGTTACCTCAACACGTTACAATTTGAATACACACATTCGCTGACAGTACCGGTTACAAAGCGAGAATATAATCGCACAATGCCATTTTCGATCGAGTATCGAAAGTAACAAAATACATAGTTGAGTAAAATTGGACTAGTACGCGAAATTCCTTCAAACGACCGTTCGACAGCCAACAGTCTCCAAATAAAATTAATTTAATCTATCGATCATCCGGCTGTTTGAAGCTCGCCTGACGTTTGATATGCAGTTGGGGAAAATGGGTTTCGCAAAATTGAGCAATTTACCAGCGCCAAAGCCGGGGCAGTGTGCCCGCGGTATAAAAACCAGAGAGGCGGCTGCTTCGTCATTAATTCGCGGCGCGGACAGACGCAAATTGGCCGTCAATTAAATTCTTCCGGTGACGAATTGGGGAGGGGGGAGAAATCAAAAATTATTGCGGCGAGTTTCGACGGGTCCGTCGGCACCAATTAACGCGATTCTTTCGCGGAAGACGTGGCCCTTCACAAAGCCGGAACTTTCGAATGTTGCGAAATTAGTCGATATTGGCTCTACCTGTTGCGTCGTTTCAGTCGCCGTTTATACAACACACTGACTCGTCGTGTCCCTGTACACTGTGCGCATTCGTGTGTTTGTGTACGCGACGAGCATGTCCCTGTTTAGAGCAAGCGGAAGATTAAGAGGCAGGCCGCTAAAGAGTTGCCGCGTCACTGTACCGGCAAAACTAATGGGAAAAGTTCCCTTCAACTTCCGGTTCGTCCCTCGGCTGTCCGTAAAATGTAACCAATAAAAAATAATTAATGTCCCGGAAGCCGAGAGCTTTCGACCTTGCCATCAACGGGCTGCCCGGAAAAAATTTGAAATTTAAAATTTTTTGGATTTTGACACTCCGAGGCAACGCTTCTCGGAAATGGTTCCTGAGAGCTTCGTCCGAGCGAAATTGATGAGCGGACTTTTTCTTTTTATGTTTATGCTTTTGGCACGAAATATTTCTGATACGCACACACTTACAGATAAAATACTAGAGATGAACTAGTATATTTATTTTGGAATGTTTCTTCTCGAAAAATATATAAGTACACATATACAGTTATTCGAATTAATATTCGGATGCTCTAAAAAAGACGATAACGTTTTTAATATTGTACTATGCGATTTGAACTTTTTTGGGAAGCTAGAACAATTAGTTTATTACAGGATATGAACAGAAATTTTTTCAAAAATTGCAATTGATCGGAATTGTAGGAAAAATACTAAAAGTTGCATTTTGCAACTTTTTATCTATAATTCCGATCAATTGCTATTTTTGAAAAAAAAATTTTTCACTTCCTGTAGTAAACTAATTGCTCTAGCTCCCCAAAAATGTTCAAATCGTATAGTACAATATTAAAAAAGTTATCGTCTTAGAGCGTCCGAATATTAATTTGAGTAACTGTATTTAGCTTTATATAAACTGCCAATTTTTATGGATGATAAAAATTGTATTAACTGCAAGTTATAGGAACTACATAGACAATTATTATAATATAACAGTATTTAAAAATTCTTCAAATTAATTTAAATTGATCTGTTTTACCATTTTGCATTCGATGTATTATTTTTGTCATAAATGCATATAATCCTCAGTCCGGTTATTACAATGATAGAATTTAATTGAATTTATTTGGTCAAACATTGTCTGCTAGGTACGTACTTTACAAGTAGGTGTAGTGTAAGTTGGTGTACGTACTTTACAAGATCCAACAACATTCATTCACTAGATCAATACTGATAAAAATATAAAGAAAATGAAAGGAGCAATTGAAAATGCATATGTTCATATAAAAGTACGCCTGAACTGCAGACTACACATACAATATCCATAATACTCGAAACCCGCAATACCATTCTCTAAAGTTAATATACAACGACCCAAAGACATTTATCTTTTCGTCGATCCGCAAGACCGCAAAGATACAACGCATTGACGTTGTTCCACGGAATTCCGAAGCTATTCTACTTAATGTCCTCCCTTGAACTCTGAAAGAGGCTTTCAGCTCGTTTCCGTGACTCCGATACAATCACTCGAAGTGTAACTTGAAAAGAGTCACGCGAGAAACAAACGAACCGTAGCCGGTGGGAAGGACTCGTTGGTACGTGAAGAAGAAAGAGAGGGAAACGCAAATCCCATGGACGGGAACAAGTAATTCTTCGATTCCTTCGATCGAGTAACCCTTTTTCATCGAGGAAAAATACACGAGTTTCCGGCCGGTCGAAGGAGAAAAAACGAGGCAAGAATGGGAAGAAGAGGGGAAACACAGAGCTCCGCGAATTTCGCAAATGAATGCATCGAGTGCATACGATGCATTAAGTCTCAACCGCAACGAATGCATTGTAAGGGGTGGATGGGAGAGTGGGAGACTCTCGCTTCGAAGGGCCGAGAGTGCTCTCGTTTGGAGTTTCCTCCTTTTATCGGAAACGAACGCGGTATCCAAGGGAAATGGGTTTTAGCCGAGTGCTACTATAAATTCCATTTGTCCCGCTAGAAACGGTAATATATCACGGCTTCGGGTGCCGTCTTACGGTAACCACACGCCTGGTTAACCATACGCGATTATGCAAAAACCCTTAAACCCTGCCAAAGATAAACTACCATAGAATTTTTGTCTTAAAGAGATCCTTGTGCCCCTCGCGACGCTCTCCCCCGGATCAAATTTGTCGAGCCTCTTCGGATTACCGATTTTGAAGTGGAAACTCCTTTAGGCGCACCGTGTACACAATTGCTGGGCAGTGAATTACACTGGTGGAATTAATTCTGGACACCTTGAATAAAAATATTCTTTATTTCATATTTGTGCAGAAAATGTATATTCTGCTATGCTAAATTAATATCGTAATATATTTATTGTAATCTAAAATGTTTATACTTAATATTTCCACAAAATTTTAATGCAAAATAATCTATACTGTATGGTTATTTTTGTTTTTGCGCCTGGCAACACGAAACATCGCATGATTTGAAATAGCCAATCACAGGGAGCGTGGATTCATTGTCACAACCAATCAAGAAGACTTGGCGGTCTTTACAAACAGTTTCGTCATTGTTTTAGTCAGGCATTGTGTTTTTACAAGTGAGGTCCTTAGTAAAGTTTTAAAAGTATGAATAACAACTAAAATGGTTTCGCGCGCGCGCGAATACAGTAATCACTCGTTCGTTGTCCAGAAGCCGTGTTTTTCAGTGACAACGACCCTGCCGGGACGCTATTTTTGATTTATGACTGCGTCTAGAGTATCGCGCCGACCGCGCCGAGACTTCAATAGAGAGCCGAACATAGAGAAGGACAGAATGAAACGGATCGGGTGGCCGAAGCGTATCGCCGTCGCCGGACAGATCTGAGTCCCGCGTGTTTCATTTTTACAGACACTATGTACAATTGAAATTATATCGTGTTTGGTGTCATTTTAATCAGAAAAATACCAGAAATACGTTCATGAAGGTCCCATAAAAAAATAATGTAAATTAAAAAGTTTGAACATTCGATTCATTCGAGTCAATGTAGTGGTGCTCACACCGATATACCCGAGCCGACATCAATCGTCGCCGCCCTGCGGAGCGACGCGGCGTTGACAGACAGTGGAATGGGTAGGCACTGGACAACGATCCTGCCCACCATGCCAGACAACGAACGAGCGATTACTGTACCTCGAAACGTGTTGAAATTGTAATTTTGATTGTATATACAAAAGTGTGGCTGTAAATGGTCTTTTTACTGATTTTTTTATATAAGCGACGCCCTAAAATTACAAAACAATGATTAGAATATAAAATATAAATGCGAAATTTAAGTAAAAATTTGGAAGTGTCCAGAATTAATTCCAGTAGTGTAGCCGAACGAGCGAGAAACAGACAGGTCTGCAATGGCCATAGTCGTTTTCACTTCGTGCGGTCTTACGCGTACATTATTGTTACTACGGGTGCTTAATACGATTTGGAGGCGACATGAATATATGTATGGCGCCTGTTTTTGAACACTGGAAATGGTATTTATGAAGAATGTATTACAAAAATATGAAATGTAGCGAACTCATCTTTTACATACTTTAATTTATATTAATTTCATTTATATTCTCTCGTGTTTCTTTTAAACCCAAATGCTCCTATCATAAAGTGTGATCCTCCACCTTTCACTCTTTGAGGCACACGATTTTAAAGAAAATAAAAACCCACGTTGCATAGATTTTTTTTTAATATCAATATAACTTTAACCTTTCGAGATGGGTTAAAATATATCCCACTATGCATAAAAAGCTAAGCAAAAGATGGGACAGTTTATAACCCACCCAAAGAGTTAATTCGAGTCCTCAAACGTTCGAAAATTAGAATAAAAATGCATACTACAATTGGCTTTAAAATTTTTTCGGAATTTTTGGTGCACGGTGTGAATCCGTGTTCTCAATCGTGCGCAAGGTCCCCGCCATATTTAATCGACTGGGCGATGGACCAATCGCCTCCCCTCCCCTCCGCTCCGGTCCCAATTTGGGGGCAATCGCCGATCGTCGGGGACTCTGTTCGGGTCTCTCGCCCCTCTCCACCAATGAAAATATTCGCGAGGGTAGCCACCCCACCGCTCCGCAGTATCTGCGACCCTCGCGGACCTAATTTTCAGCGGCGGCCGCGGTGTCATTAGTATAATGAGAGTGAGAGACACACATGGGATTCCGTGAGTGACCGTGACAACCGCGTCATTTGTTATAGAATTGTACGCAGAAAATGTACAAGTGTACGACGCAATATGTGATGACCATTACCTGATGAGTATCATTTTCATTTTCTTCGTCCATTCGTTTCTTATTCGATCGTTTTCTTTGCTTTGCCCCGGCAGAATGAGCTTGTTCGGTTGCGCGTACAAGGTCATTAAAATGTGTAGCGTTCGCTCGTTCGCGTCAGGTTTATAGAATTTCCCGTTGGAAAAAATGAAAAACGGGAAAGTAGTTTTACAGCGGCGTAGGCAGGAATTGAAAACAGGACATAAATTCTCACTGTACGTGGCGAATCATGCCGTTCCCAGCAAGAAACCAAGGATACGATATTTCACGGATCAGAAAGGCCATTCGAGTGATTTACACCATCTTAAGCGCGCCACCGCGAATTCGGGAGTATAGTTCCTGGGCTTTGTAAAGGACGTCGACGGGGATCCTGTCCTTATTTTTGTTTCTCGCCGGTCGCGCAGAAACCGAGGAAAAATGGAATCTGGATTCCGTTCGAGAGATTCGTAACGTTCGGCGGTGGATTGACTCGTACTCGTTGGACTATATGGTGTTTTGTTCGATAAATACGAAGAAGGCACAGCCAACGCAGCGGGGAACAATCCGCGATCGGATAAAATTCTGCTCGAATAATCACGCGTCAAATAAATCATACTAGTAATAATCACACGGCATAAATCACGTACACCGCAGATTTCCGCGGCAAGCATAACACTCCGCCTTACGAGATATCAATTCTTCCCGGCCATTTCGGGCAAATCCAAGCCGATCGAATTACCAATGGATATGCTATCCATTCATGTTCCCGATGACGTACACACGGACAGGGCCTATTCACGCGCACACGGCCGCAGTACAACCGTTGGAATCCCAATTTGTCTCTTGGATAATCGATAAACCAAATACCGAGAAGCCAGTGTACAAATTCCGTTCGTTGCGACGGATACTCATACTTAAACTTTCTGTCGTTGGCGAGGAGGGTGCGCGGGGTGGCGAAAGAAGCTGCCAAAAGTGTGGGAGGGCGACAGGACACGAAAAGAGTAAAAGGGGGTAAAGGGTTTTGAATGAGATAACAGGTGGTGAAAGTATTGAAAGGAGATAAAAGAAGGTTAGGTGGTGAAAGAGGATCAAGAGAGCGATGGGGGCAAAGGGAGGTAAAGGGATGTAAAGGGGATAAAAAAAAGGGATGTAAAGGGATGTAAAGGTGATAAGTATAAATCTGGTAGACGGGATTAAAGGGAGTAAGTAAGGTTAAAGTGGTAAAATGAGATAAAGGAGAGAAAAGGGGGTGAAAGAGGGCGATAGTGATAAAAGGGGGAAATAGAAATAAAACGGGGTTAAAGAAGGTAGAAGGGGTAAAGGGACTGAAAGGGGTAAAGGCGGAACGGGGTTGGCCGCCCTTAAGGAGCACAGACACTTTAATCTTATCCGCGTTCGCTCTGGCTCCATCAGACAGCCGAGCAGTCGATTCCGGCGAGTAGATCGAGCCAGCGAGGTAAGAGGAAATAAAGGAGCCCTTATCGATTCCCGGTGGTCCCGCGGGAAATCGGCAGCGTTGGCAGTGCCGGAACGTCGGGCGCAGCAATCCTGCACCGTGCAATTCTGCTCCTGTTTCTGCACGGGGCTGTAACTTTTACGCGACCACGCGACAGCGGCTCGCGGATATTTTGCCGAATGACGTTGGTGTCGTGGTGTTGCAGATCTACAGACTGGATGGACAAAAGTCATCTCGGTGGCTGGCATAATGTAAAAATTGTAATGCATGGTCCAACGCTGCTCTCAGTGAAATCTGCCGCCGAGGCGGACTCTCCCCGCGCGTTTTCCGTTAATAACTCCTTAACAAAGCCGAGGCAGATATTTTTGCTAATGAAAGGAACTGTCAGAGAACTCGAACATTTTTGAGACAACCTGTATATACGCGGAAAATTTTTTCAGCTGAAATGAATCACAATTCAACTCGTCATCCTCGAATAAATGGTTAAAAAGTGACTGTAAAGTGTGAATATTAATCTCAGCCACTGTATGTTAGTTCTGGCTTCTTGCGCGGTATCTAGCACGTTCTATCTCGATCGGCGGTATTCGGAAGTGGCGGAGCCGGGTTCGCGGAGTCGAAAGGCACAATTTTCCATTATACCGAGTGCCCGGCCCTCTTATCATTGCCGCGCATATTCCAGCACCGGCGGACAGCTGCCTTCTGTGCGGAGTAATGGAAAACAAACAAGGAAAATATCGCGCGTGTACGGGCCGGGCTTCTCTCGGCCATTACTCGCCGACATTGTTCCGGGCATCCGCTTATATGCACGCACGCGAGCGAGCGAACACCCACCGCCGGCACTTTTCCCCGCGATCGAATGGTTTAAACCGGCGGTTTTATGCGCGATGCCGCGAGGCCGTATCGTAAATTTCGGCAAACGGACTAGCCGAGGATGAGAACGTGCTCCAGTGCATCGTTCTTCCCAGATAGCCGGATTTTTATTATCCATCTTGCTTTTTTTGCACACCCCCGGGATCGCAGACAAATGTCGACGCGATCGACGCTCGTAATATCCGGCCGGCGTTCACGGTAGACGTGTGTGATTTGTCACGCTGGATGCTGGCTTGCATAGAGAGTTTATAGGAGGGCGCTAGCTATAGAACTTTAACTAATGGTGCTGCCAAAATGATCGGAGCTTTTCTTTCGTTTTCGTTGAGAAGATATTAACGGGCATTTTTTCGGTACGTAGAAACTAAGCCAACTTCATGCTGCTTTCTGTCAGAATTTACTGTGATTATCAACTTGAAATTTTTAAAGAATTTTTGATAAGAAATAATTCGTTAGAAAGTACAGGAGCGAACAGAAAGGTCGACAGAGTAAAAATCCCAGTAGGATGTGTGTTGGGAATGTAAGATTTTCTTTTTGCATGAAGCATCGATTTTGGAAACTTGTTTACCACTCGTGACAATTTCTGTGCCTTCCACAAACGAGAATTCACTGGAAACCGGTTTATTTGAGGTCTTTCCTGGCTCAAGCAAAATTTTCTGTGCCCTGATTCTCGCTGCTGCTCGAAATGTAGCTGCAGCTATGAACCTTTGAATTTATAACCACTATCTTTTCGTATGCACGAGAAAATCAAATTTCAAAAAGTATATGTGTGTGTGTGTGTGTGTGTTAAGCAAACTTAAGCTCTGTTAAGTAAACTTGTGTTTATCAGATTTTTAAGGCGGGTCGAAGAAGTTTGTGTAGAATTTTTTACATCATCAAAATAAGTTCTCCTCTAGCCAGAGATGTTAGCAAAATATGTCAGGCCAACGCCGTTTTCCAAAGCAATGTAAATTTGTAAAACAGTAAAAAGAACGATATGAACTTTAACACAAAGACCGCCGCCTTCATTTCGTTTTTAAATTTTTCTGTCCGAGTTATCTCTTTCACATTACTGTACGCAAAAAGCTATAAAACTTTGTCGTTTAAAGTATATTTCTATCGATAATGGTCTCCCAGATAGCCTCGTGGATGGCACTTCTCGATGGCTATTTCAGCGCTTAAACTTGGACTCCAGAGCCATAAAAAACACGTTTCCCTTATTTTTAACTGTTAAGAATTACGTCCAGTTATGAGCCATTCATAATATTTTACAGACTTCTGCTAAAAAAACACTGAGAAAATGTGAATTCATTTATAAAACTATGTTGTCAGTCAGTGCTAACAAGGGAAATTACCCAAGTGTAACACCCGAGTGTAACTCCCAAGTGTAACACACAAGTGTAATAAGATTAACAAACTATATCCTGTATCATAAAAATTGACGTGTTATACTTGGGTAATGTCCCTCGTAAGGTTGTCAATGATAGAAATGAGTAAAATTAAAAGATACACGCTTTTAAAAATTCTGTCCAACATCAAATTTGTTCAACAATTACTGCTGTGTGATTCTTATACAGGGTGGTCCACGCAATTGTTTCAAGTCATAACTCCATTATTATTGCATTTACGAAAAAATGCCAAAGGAGAATGATAAATGGTTCGAAGGGCACTACATCTGTAGGCCTTTAAATTTTTTTTAGATGCAGCAGTGCATGTGCAATTAACAATTGCATCATTTCTTTAAATAGAAATGCATATTCTTTTTTACACAGATCGATTCTTCTGTTCATTCTATGTAAAAAATGATTAGGGTATCATACGCAAAAAATTATTAGATCTCGAGATATTTTCAAAAAATGTATTTATTGAAGAAGATGCTCAAACGCTTCTCCATTACATTCTAAACATTTCTTATGGATATTTTTCCTGGTACAGTCTTGCGGCGGCATTCGTATTTTTGTCACACAACACAAAAGTGTCGTACATATCTTGTTTCTCACTGTTAGTAAAATACATTTTCTTGTAGAGTTACACTTATTCAAATTCTTAGTTTTCGTACTCGAGTTACGATACGTGAATTGCTACTGAATGATGAAATGCTTACTCGTACAAATTAGTTTCTGTTATGATAACAATGTCGAAAGGGTGTTTACGTTTACTATGTTGTCGTGAAGCGCTTGAGCATCTTCTTCAATAAAGACATTTTTTGAAAATATCTCGAGATCTAAGAATTTTTTGCGTATGGTACCTTAATCATTTTTTACGTAGAATGAACAAAAGAATCGATCTGTGTAAAAAAAAATATGCCTTTCTATTTAAAGAAATGATGCAATTGTTAATTGCACATGCACTGCTGCATCTAAAAAAAAATTTAAAGGCCTACAGATGTAGTGCTCTTCGAACCATTTATCTTTCTCCTTTGGCATTTTTTCGTAAATGCAATAATAACGGAGTTATGACTTGAAACAATTGCGTGGACCACCCTGTAGAGTTCTTTGCTCTGATTCCGAATCTGCCCTTAATTTTTTTCTTGGACGAACGTTTACACATGTTTAAACATTCATAATGTATTAATATTGGATATACTGTATTTGGGAAAGTCTACAGAATCTTTTACTGCAAAGAACAATTCAATATCTTTTATAATAATCGCAATATTTGTTTAACACGAAACCGAGCTTTAAAAGTAACTGATATATGTTCCCTTAAAAATTTACAAGATTGATTTTATTTAGACTTTGTGCGGCTCCAATTATAATACGTGCTCTGCTAAAGATATTTACACAATCAATTCTTATAAAATCATGTTTATTATTTCAATAATTGTAAAATAATAAATCTGGAACCGGTCATTTTGACCGGTGATGGTAGGTTTAGTGTTAAAATTGAAAAATATGTTTTGTTGGGAAAAAATTAAGGGCAGATTCGAAATCAGCGCAAAAAACTCTATAAGAATCACCCAACAGTAATTGTCGAACATGAGAAAAGTTTGATTTTATTGTACATTGCTGGCAGATAATGCGTTCACGATTATTTTTGAAACAGTTTATTTCGATAATGCCTGGTCTAAGGGACGTTTTGAAGCATCGTCGGTTGTACACGTCGTCCTAACGATCTGTTTAATGTCTCGCATGCGAGGGACACACTGGAATGGAAGGTGGTTACCTCGGTTAAAGTGCTTCGGGAGAAATTCGTGTCTGTAAAATCGACGGTCGTTCATTCGGGCGCACAGCGACCTGCGATGCGGTCGGAAATTTCGATAGTTCGAAGGGACTTCGGGATCACGATCGCATCGGGCAAAGGCAACTATTGTTGCGCGGCAGTAATGAACAAGCGTCCGGCGTTCCATCGAAAGTTGTTAACTTCTGTCGCGGGCCCATCGTTTCCGAACAGTTTGCAACGCACTAAATGAACACGATTATGTCGCCGGGACAACACGTTACCGTCTCCCGATCGATATCGTTTTTTCGGAAAACGACGCGACAGCCTTTCATGGCGGCCGTAAAAGACAAAATGTCGCACAGTGTCGTCCGTTCCTCGAAAAATTCGCCGCGGTCCATAATTTCATGCGACTTTCATGAAATTATTATTAATTATTTCATGAAAATAATTAACCTCTTGCCGTATCTTTTCTTTTAGAGTTACAGTGAACGTCTTTATGCACACAAAAATCGTAGAAGGGAAAAGAAAATGTATATTTTTTGTATGGCTACATTTATTTTAATGCTTAAATATTGATTACAAACGAATCAAGTTTTATTTCATCTAAAATGAAACGCGTAACATTCATATTTGTTAGACCCTGTTAAAGACCTTCATCACGAGTCTGCCTCGTTAAAGTACGATAAGGGGTTAAAATATCTTATAGATTCGGATATGAGTGCGAGTTCTACTAGACTGAATTGTAAATGACAAATGATTTTTGTTATAACAAGTTTTGACAGGTTTGTAATGGACGCACGGACAGTCAATGGTCAAAAGGAAGATGTTATATTATCGTCGAGCCAAATTCAATGCGATCACGAATTACTGATAACGTTGATGACGCAAACCACGCTTGGTAATTATGCTCGGGTCGCTAATTATGCGAAAAGTGCTTTAACGCTACAGAAATCCGGCTGCGCGGACCTAATTTCGAGCTTGATTCCGTTTCGGCCGCTCCGATTGTCAATTATGATGAGTTATAATAAATCGCGCGCGGGCTTGCAATCGCGAGTAGCCTTTCAACAGTGTTTTAATCGTGAACTCGTAAGATGCGATGAAATTGATGAAAAAGCTGCTATCGAACATAAAATACAAAAAGCCAATCAAACCAGTTCCAATAGAAAAATGAGAAGAATTTGCGTTCTACAACAGAGATTTCCAACTGAAAATTCATAAAAATTTTCCGTTTCATATTTTCACAAAATAGAGAATTATACAGGGACCATTTCGATTACGGAACCAATTCTAACGATTAGAATTTGGTATAGCTATGGAATGTTCCATCGGTAGTTCTAGTACTTTTTCGATCCCTCGATTCTGTTTCCTTTTTGAACAGATATTCATTTTTCCAGTGAGGTTAAACGCCGATTCGTAAAATTGAAATTCTTCGCCGTGTTACGGTGGGTTTCGTTCTCGTCGCGTACAAAGTGCGTAAAGTGAAAAGTACACACGGAAAATTGGACACTTTGGAAGCACTTTGTGGTAAATTGCTTATGGCTGCTCGCGTGGCTCCAAATAGGACGTCAAAGAGACCGACGCCAGGTCGAAATCCTCTTGAACATGGAGCACGTAGAATGCGTTGGAACCACGGCCAATCCAATCAAACCTTGCATGACACGACAATATATACTTGTCCGTGGCGACCTACATTACAGTTTCCGGTACACGGGTCAAGTAAAACGGTTCACTTATGATTCGACTAAAGCCGGACATACGGGGAAAAAAGAACGCGAATGATAGATCAAAATAGAAGGGAGGCACAATGGATCGCGGAGGGATTTTAATCTCAATATTGCCACCGATCGGACATGAAGCTCGAAAACTACGGATTCTTCCACAGGACTGTGCAAACTGGCCAGGTTTTTCGGAACGAGTCTGAATATTACCTCCGATCGGACATGAAACTCGAGAACTGAGATCCCTACAGAACCATGTAAACTACCACTAAACTGATTTTTAGCAGTTTGTTTTCTGGTGTAGAATCTCTTGTGAGAAAGATTGGCTAAATTTCACGCCTTCGTCGTTTTTACTCGATCGAGCTTCGTAGCTGCTTGGCTTGAGTAAGTTGCTCGAGTGAAACTTTCCAGCAAAAACTTTGACTCGCCACAAATCCTCTGGGATTATTAATTATCATTTTTCTTTTATGGACTTACAAGTAGACCTGCGAAAATATTTAGCATTAATACTGGAACTACCGAACCCATCAAAATGACGGATTTCAGAATTGTTCTGCCATAATCAGTGAAACAATGAATAAATTCATTCGTTCAACAAGTTTCGACTTTAGAAAAGATTTCTATTTTAAATAATTTCCAGTTGATTTGTGTTTTGTCGGTTTACTAATCGCTCTTTACAGGATTGATACTTTATCGAAACCATAATCAGCTATAATTAGCGCGCACGGACTTTTAGCGTGACACAGTCTTTTGTTTCGAAGCTGACCCATTTCGCTTGCCCAAATTCAATGAATATTCGCCAAAGTAAAACGGAAACATACTTTCATATCGACATGAGGGATCAATGCGACGAATAACGCGCGGAATTATGGATACATCAGGGAGGCATTCGCTAATAAGCAATCACTCATAGCTCATCGAGCATTCTCGTTTCTAGAGTACTAATTTGAGGCCGGCGAATTACGAATATTACGCCACTGTTCGATAATTCTATTCTGCGAGCGAAACTCTTCCAACAGGTTGTGTGACTTCCAAAATTTATTATTTCAAGCCTGTGTCTCTCGGCTATATCAGTAAACATTATTTTGCAAAAATAAAATGATGATGTGACCAATTTATGGTCGCATTTATGGACCAACGAAGCTTTATTCGATAAAAATGTATTTGTATTGTAGTCGTATAAATTTGCATGGGAACATTTCTACAGGAAAAGTGAAATAAGTCAGAAAAACGTGGTAAAAAGGAAATTGTACGGGAGAGCCATTTGAAAATTACCTAAAATTCTTTTTCATTGTATATCACCAACTTATAAATGTAACTGCTATTGGATTATAAAGTACACCACAATTGATAGATGTATTATTATACATTTTTTAGAAATATATTTTGAGTTATGTCACTTTTCTTATGAATGAACGAAATCTCCAGAGATGTAGTACTAAATTAACAATTTCGGTGCTCTGTGTCAAAATAGACCCGGCTCTCGTTTAGAGTTAACTCTTTGAACTCCTTTGTCGAGTGTGACTCGACGCCAGAGAAAGAGAAATGTAAATAAAACGGGTTTTAGTTAAAAACAAATATACGTTTCACTAATTAGTAAACAAAATTGTTTAAAATAAGTAGCAGTCAAGGAACTGTCCTTTGAAGTAAATGTCAAATAAAACACTTAAAATAGGAGGGAGTTGTTGGCAAGAAAATTGTCAAATAATTCGGGGTGCAAAGAATTAAGATGATCAAGTCACCTTGTTCACCTTGCATATCACATGTACTCGAAAGCCCCATAAATGCGGCGCAGTGGAATAATCGTGCAACAACATCGGTAACGGAGAGGGATCGGCGGTGTGTAAACGAAGTCCGCAAAATTTCCGTGAAACTGGTTCCAGGCAGCGCATCGCGAAGTATGAAAATTTATAGGAGTGAAGAGTCTCGTGCACGTGCATTCGCGCACGGGCTAAAATGCACGGGCACAATGTCGGACATTTGAGGTGCAGTGCATGCGGGGTCGAGCAGCACGCGCAGCAGCAGTAGTGCACACGCAAATACGCGTTCCGAGGGAAATTCTTCATAATGGATGTTATGTGCCATCTGTCTGTGCAAGCAACGAAAACCGTTCTGTTCTCCGGAGAACGCTTAACATCCCTTGTACTCGCAGGTGAGAACCATCGAGACTTGTTCGTTTGTTCGTCTCGGTTGTATACGCGTCTCCTCCGAGGCAAGAATTTCAGCGGCGCGGCGCGGCGCGGCCACAGCCCGGCCGTTCGTATTCATATACAACGGGATCCCTCCACCGTGAAATAGGCGAGCAGAATGCGAACGAATAAATTTTTTCAGCTTCTCCGCTTTCGACCGGACTCGGACAACCATCTGCACCGTCCCTGGCATCGAATTAACGTGGCCTCTGTTATCGTTTTTATTAAATGCTACGCAGCTTTCGCAATATGCATCCTCATCTGATCGGGCAGTTCGCAAATTCAGAGAACACAAACTACATCTATTCTGCAAATTTCTGAATAGAAAAACATATCCCTACTATGTCTGGGCCAGTGAACTCGCTTCTAATCGCATTCCACAGGGGATCGATCAATAGAGCCGACGAAGAAACAATTTATTTCGCTGTCGACGCGGTTTGAGCGTCAAAGGATTAATTTCTGGCAATTAAATTCGAACGATCTATAAATACCGGATCGTCATCGCCGGTCGAATGATCGAGACCCAGTGAATCCCGAACGTAACGTAAGCGATGGAGGTTCCTGGCCGGGTTAACGGATTGAGAGGAGAGGCGAGGAGAGGAGAGAGTAGACGTGCCCGGCATCGCAACTGCATGCCGTGCGCGCGCGACGCGCGATTTGCAATCGTTGCACGGTGCATCGTTGCACCAGCCGCGTCACGTCGTCGATCGGCCACGACGACACGCCGCACGATGGGCAACCGTGGGAAGGGAGCAATTAGCAATTAAAATCAGGGGTTCGGCGATTGATCGGTCTAGCATGATACCAGCCAGTCCCACGGGCCAATCGACTCTTGGATTATAATTACGGGCGCTAATTGCGCGGCACCTGCCACCCGCCTCTCTTTCCTATCTCACGCCCTGTGCCCCCTCTCTCCTCCATCCGGGAGCTGCCGCGTGATTAGTAGGGAAAGGGGTCGGGTTAAAATATTCAGGGAATTTCATTTCCGGGTCACGGTGTTCGACTCGTGTCTCCATTTCCTAATAGTAGCCGATTGCATTCATTCGTGCCGTCTTTTTCACTTAGAGTAATTACTATTTTCATGTTATAATTGAACTACAATTGAAATAATTGCCATTGCTTTCCACTGCCTTTTGCCATCTTCCTCATCAAAGTTGGATCGAAAGTGGCGCCTCTCTTTTGAAGCAATTCAATCGCCGAATCATTCTCGGAATTCCTTCAGGTGGGCACGTGCGTGTCTTCCAAAATATGAAAATCTGAAGGTGCAATATCGGGGGAATATGCTGGGTGCCAGAGAACTTCCCAGTCCAGGTATATCTGTGTTTCTTCAGTCTTTGCTTCTATCATTCTTTAGGTCGATCATCGGTTTTTACTAGCGACATTCTTTTCTGTATTAGTCCCTCATATTTTACACCAAGCTCATGGTATACTTTGCCTCTCACATCCCACCAAATGCGTAGCATTATCTTTTCCCCACGAATATTTGCTTTGGTGTCGATATCGTATGTCGACCGAGTTCCTCATCCACAACTTCGATATCACATTCTTTAAGTCTTTGCATCCATTTCCTACGTCCTTTCCGAAGGAGCAGCTTTGCCGTAAGTAGAATACCATCTGTTCCAAGTGGCACGAATTAATGCGACACCCTAAAAAATTCACACAAATCCTTCCTCGCGTAGCTTCTCTAGAAGGTCCCGCAGCGTGAGAACAAGAACGGTTTTCGATCGAATGTGGACATAGGATTCTCTCTGTCAGAGCCGTTCATCCGGATGCAGCGCATTTTTCCATCATATTTCATTCCGCTGAGTTGGACAGTGTGCGAACGCACGGCCTGGCGCTGATCGAAAGTCTCAGCTTTAATCCGGAATCTCGATTGAAAAATTTCGGGAACGTCGCTCCGTTCTCCAACTTACAAGATTCAGTCGAGATCGGGGTCTTACGTGAAGTTCGAACTTTCGAGCAGTTTGGATTAATGAAACGATTCGAACAAGTTCGATCTTTACATCGTATCAGATATTTGAAGTTCGTCTTAGATTTTTGCTCAGAGTTTTCAACATTCTTTCCTACCACTTAAATTTTACCGGTTCATAAAAAGCACTAATATCGTTCAAATAAGTCATTACGATTAGAAACTAATAAATAGATTGCGGATCTTTATGCACTTATGGCTTCTAAAAATATTCAAAAAATGTTCTAATTCTAATATAAAATTCCACAGAATTCGATACGGTTTTTACTTATTCCAAATCTATAAAGACTAATACCATTGAAAATAAGATTTAATTTGTTCCCGCTTTCTTGAGATTTGCCTGCAAAAATTAATAATTGCATAAACATCCGCAGTCTACTAATAAACAACGACCGTTACAAACTTTCGGCTAAATTGAAGGTGACACGCATTGTGTGAACATTTATCCGATTTCGTCGGTCGTTTTCGTTGCTTCGCAGGGAATGAAAAGAACGCCGGCTAGGTTCATGGAATTTTAATAAAAGTTCGGCCTAGGCAACGTGAAAACGAGATTCTGGGACAGGTGGATCGGCGGGACCATGAACGCGTAACGAGTACACGGGACCCTTTACACGTTCCCCAAACCGGGTTGTGACCGACCAATACCGTCGCAGAGATGATGAAGCCGAAGCTGAGGCCGAAGCCAGCATGAGATATCGGGCAACAGAAATATATTTGTAACCGAACTCACGTCGTTTTGAGCGAAGGTTGGCGTAATTGGCCCGTCGCTGGCTTCCCATTTGTCGGCGATGCGGATCGTCTCCGCCGTTTTCTGCTGCACCGATTTCGACTCGTCGAGCAACGTCAGCTCGTAAAACTCCTGGATATCTGCAACAGCCCGGAAAACGGGGAAGTCATTAATATGGGTCGATCGGTTGCCCCTTGACGCCGAATGAAATATTATCGTGTCTCAAGTACCCGTACTTCATACCACGTAATGAATTTCCCGATTGATTCGATGCATTTATTTGGTTGTTCCACGTGAAATGTCTGATTTTAGCATGCAAGCATAATTTGTGTGAACACTCATCTTTAAACCTCCAGGAATTAAATCTGTGCATCGTGCTGACTCTAAAGAGTGCCTCAAAATTGATTACACAAGATTATTGCGGGATAAACGTTCGTATTAGTTTGTTGCAAAAGGAATTAAAAAATGGGGATGATTGTCTGGGTTAAGTGATGAACTATGAATATTGAAGAAAAATATATTTCAGTATATATTCAATATGTAATCAAGAAAAACTATGAGTCTGCAATTCTGCCTCGCGCAATATTTCAACCATTAGAATTGTCGGGCGATAGTGTGTTTGTTTAGGTCGAATTAGTTGCACATCGTCAGTGGTTGAAGTTAATTACAACTAGCTCGGTATTATATCCAGTAATATCAGTATACAACGTAATGACATAACTCCGAAATTAACTGCGGGAATTACTCGCAGGAGAGCAACTAATAAGTAACACACCTGAGGGCGATGATTCAAGGTAGCTCGGGAATGCCGATTTATTAATCCTTTGAGCGCATTCCGAATTCATTTAGATTTCGCATGATCGTGAAAGAGAATTCTGCGTATGCCAATCACACCGGATCGCTCAAAATTAATGACGGTGCATGGAACGAAAAAGCAAGTTACAAAATTACACATTACAAAATTTGTAAAACAGTCAAATCATTTAACAAATTTAAGAATACTATTATTTTCAAGTCGATCACTTTTTAGTTTCTACTATCTTGATTTTTGGATGAGACAGACTTCGATAAAAAATTTATATAAAAATCTGCTATATTGATCGAAGTAATGAAAAGCCAAGAAGGTTCTACAAATCGCCAGTATCAAACAAGTCTAATATTATTTCAGTTAACTATATCGTATTCATAATTTATGGAGGTGTTAGTTCCAATTGAATGGGACACTTTCATATATTACACAATTAGTACAGTTCGACATGAATACAATATGTATATTCCAATAATTTCCGTGGCGCTTCTAATTCCGTCCACCAGTCCAGACAATATGTATCTACCTTCCATTTCGAGAGAGCCAGCGCGCGCACATACTTTTTCAGGTCGTAAAATGTAATTGGGTCGCGAAATACCATAGACGCCACAGAGAAATGTTTAAAAAAAGAAAGGGGGGAGCCCGGCTGAATTCGTTCGCCAAGGTCTCGCCGGAGAACTAAATTCGAGGTTACACGTTATCCGGGCACTAAATGTCGAAGAGGCCGCTTGTTACCCGTCGCGAAAAAATTCTACTACTTTAATTAACGTCCCCGACTTTTTGTCACAGCAAACAGAGGGGCCACGCTCGGGAACGAAGCTCAGCATGCCCCCTCTAATTTTTCGTTTTAATTCACATGTAATGGCATCTTCTCGCCGCTCTCCAATCTCGTGGCTGGAAGTATGTCGTCGCCACTATTTATGCAACCGACAGGAATCTCTCCCCTTTGCACTCCTGGGAGTGTAGAGCGCAGAGTCGTCGCGTCGTGTCGCGTCGGCGGGCTACAAAGTAGAGCACTCGAAAAAGCACGTTTCGAAGCAGCTCTCGAGGGCTTTTTTTCAAGAGGCAAAGCGTAAGACGTCATCGGACGTGATCTCCGGTGAATAGCCGACGCGTGTTCTCTTTTTTCGATTTTTTTCGCCCCCTTTCTATTCCGTCGGTGTCATCGATACGAATCGTACCGCACGCGCGCCGAAAAAGGAAAAGCTAAAAGGATTTCAGCATGAAACGACAGTCCCCTTTATTCCTATTTCGCGAGCCGGAGTGACGCAGCACGTTGATAATTAATATAGGCGCTTCTTTTCACTTTGACGGATGAATCAAAATGAACCGAGCCTGTCGCCTATATTTTGCATTACCGAGTCGCTTGTTGTTATTTTTTCAAAATGATGTAAATTGTGCTGGAATTGTGCTGTCGCACTGCACAGTTTCGAACAGCTTTCGGATGCTGTCAGCGTACGCATCAATCTGATCAGTTCGAAAAAAGCTACCAATTTTTTCGTCCGCCGCGCGCGTTCCAATATGAAAATGCGTAAGTATCACGCAAATGTTTGCCACCGCAGGTGCAAGAAATATGCTGAGTTTATTCGATGCTTCCTCTCCGTGATTCGTGCTTGCTTCGAACGGTTCTCGACAGTGTTTATTCGAAACGATACCTGACGTGCGCGAAGAATCGTTTCTTGATGCAATTGAATACATGTATTTGGATGCAGGGAATGCGAGGTATCCATCTCTGTGTTTTGAACGGAATGTATGCAGTATTGGATAAATCAAATCGGGTGCAGATATTATTGGACCTTTGAAATACGACTCGCATTGGCAATATGGCGCGTTGCTGATTTGATGTTGCATAGGTAATAAGCTTTGAATATTTAGACAAAAAGTTTTACATACTTTGTAGAGTTCAAATAACATGTTAGTAAAAGCATAAATGCACCTAACACTAACTGTACTACATAGAACAGTAGGGATGACACACTCAAAATGGACATCGTTGTTACGATCATTATTCTAATAAGAGTAAACATATACAGTGGAACCTCAGTATACGACCTTAATCCGTTCCTGATGTTTGTACTTATACCGTGGTACGGATAGAGTATATATTCCGTTCGTTTTCTCACAGGAATCTCTTCTAGATCGTCTCTGGCGGGAAGCGTCCTAGATAACCTTTCATATCATAGTTGAACCCTTTAATTTAGGACCGAGCTCTGGCTCCGATCTCATTAGAAGTGACAAAAATGAGAGTCTGGTCCTAAGCCCTAATCTCTAAGCGCGATTAGATTATGAACAGAACATTCCATTCATTGTAGGGGTATATAAACTCTTAGATTCTTACTCTCGTGGGCTAGTACTTCGGTAGACACGTATCGCGTCATGTCGTGCTGTATCTCGGAAAGTCAACTTCTAGTGAGATCGGGCTATAGTACCTTTCGAATCAGGGTTAACCAGATAGATTCCGCGAGTTCGGTGTAAGATCTATTAGGCAGTGTTAAAGTTGCTTCCGAGTCCCCCGCATCGCCAGTACGTTAAAACCGAGCATCATAGTTAGGTAATTTTCTTTCTTTCTCTTCTACACCTTTTTATGTTCATTTCATTCGCGACAATTACACACTTGTAGCATAGATTTTTATAATTAGAATATATTTGTGTTCGTTGGTAATTAGAGCAAATTTCTTAAACCCTTAATTATTGTCCAATATCCTAATCGAGTAGTTGAACGTTCCCACACGATACAACCTTACCGCTCGGGTTGTATCAATTAGATTATATTAGTTACGAGGCCTACTAACTACCTAGCGACTCCCTGATTACGCATCAGGTTCGTTCGCGACTTTCCAATTGTCCAGATAGAGATCTTTCCTACCAAGTGGCTCCCCAATTACGCATTAGGTTCGTCCACGAAATCTATACCATCCTTGCGGCTCCCCAATTACGCATTGGGTTCGTCCGCGCATTTTAACTAACAAATAGATATTACATTCCTGGGTTAACTCCCTCTCGCCGGCCACTCCTGCTCGCGGCCCTGGCTCGTAACAACCGGATAGGACGTATACCAAACCAATCTTTCCCATAAGAAGTAATGTAAAATTGATTAATCCGTTCTCATGTAAAAAAAAACTCCTATTGATATTATACCTACATTAATGGGGTTGTAAAATAATTTAAACACATAAATAAAAAATAAGACTTTATTATAGATTTTAAAATCTAAACTCAGCTTAATGCTAAAATACAAAAAGCAACACTCGATCGACTCATCATTTTCTTTCATCTCTCCGTGTTGTGTTTTCGCGGGCTTCGCGATCATACGCCGACCTCATCAGTAATTCCATTACTGATCCTTATGATCAGTATCATTTAATGATACATCAACTCTGAATATAATTGATTATTAATTTAATTTTTCCTCTAAAATTATTATGTATTTAAAAACAAAAAAATATTCACATACAAAAAATGTATGTCGTACATATACCGAACAGAGAAGTCGTATGCCGCGCAAAATTTGTCACGTCCAAACAGGATGTATTCCGAATTGGACGTATTCCGAAGCGGACGTATATCGAAGTTTCCCTATTAATAGAAAGTTTCGAAGTTTCATTATTAATTATCCTATGTTTTTATTTTCAATTGTTTCACATTTTCTGGAGAACTTTTTCACGTTTTTGTTTCAGACATTGGAAACACGACAGAGTGTAAACTTTTTGATAGTACGATACTGGATACGTTAAAGTTACCGACTATCTTCAGACTATACGTTACTGGATACGTTAAACTTGAAGGCACCAATCTTCCAGAAACTAGAATCTAGATACAGGAGAACCTGTTAAAAGTTAACGCACAAACATGGATTCTTCCCTTCATCTTCATAATAATCTGAGCGTTTCGAAGAACCTCAAAATTACGTGGGTTTCCAAAGTTTTACATGAAGGGATCTCAAGGGACAAAGGACTGAGCGAGATCTGGGAAGTTGAAGAAGTCTCCAAAGGTCAAAGAAGTCTTAACGACCCCTAGAGTCGAAGAAACGATTCCCAAAGTTAGAGGCATAAGGTTCGTGTGATCCCCATGGAGAATCTAGAGAGTCCCAATAGCCTTGAGGGTTCCAAACAACTCGAAGATCTTATAAACTTTGGAATTTTGCAAAGATTCAAAAACAATTCAATTCTTTTCTAAGCACCAAACATGCCTTTAAAAATCCGTCTAACTTGTAGCTAGTAACCATTTTTAGAGGACCAACGACGCATCATGGAGTTTAGGCGACGCACTATATTGTGTGTAACACGTTCCAGCTATCCATTGTCCTTCGCATTACGCCCGAATCGTTTAACGTGTTACGAGTACCCAGGGTCCGATGTTATCTGTATTGAGTTTCAAAGGTCTCGTGTTCTCAATAGCCGTTGCAGGATAGCTGACGTTGTCCAGATCGAGTTCCAAGGTTCTGACATTGCTATTAGGTCCCAAGTATCCGACGTTTATTGATTGGGTTTTTGGCGTATGGTGTCGTGTTTATTAAATTGTCAGTGTCTGATGGTGTTCCTACCAAGTTCCAGTAGTTCAATAGTACGTGTATTTGCATGGGATCCTGAACATCTGACAGCATTCGTATCTACTCGGAAAGGACTGATAATGTCTGCACTGTTTGCCAACTGGCGTTACCCACGTTAGGTCTTATTCAGTTGTACGTTAGGTATTTAGCAATTCAAACATTCGATGGTATTGAATTTGAACAATATTACGAACATGCTACTTAGGTTTTGGAAACTGTACTTGATTTTTGTGGGACGTCGCGAGTAACTCGTCGAAATAAATGGACACATAACAAAACGAGATTTCTATTGTTTCGCACTTCCTGTTCTCAAAACGCTTGTTTAACGCGATTCCAGCAGCTTCGATTGCCAGCCTGCAATCGCCCCGCAATCCAGGTGATATGGGCATACTGATAATAAGAGCGCACGTGCACACGTTCCCCCTGTAAGCGAGTATTCGGCGCATGGAGTGTTCAAATATTTACACTGGCATAATTACGTATTTTAGCGGCCCGGTACCACATAATTGTACTGAACGCGGCCAATATTAATATTGAATGTTCTGCCGGGCCAGTTGACGGGAATGCGCTTAATATGTTTACACCCGCAGCTGCGATGTGTGTTTTTTGTCGGGCCGCATTTTCGCCCGATGATTCGATTATGATGATCCGATGAAAATCGCACGTCGACGTATGCATGTACTCGACGTATGTATACTCGGGGACATAATGTTCCAGCGATTACCTACCGATTTAATCGGTTTCCATCAAAATTGTTTCCATGACAGACTTATCGCGCGCTAGCCTCTCGAGGCAAATATGCTTTTAATTAACAAATCGCCGACTGGGCCGTGTTCCAACCATCGGCGTTTCTTTGGAATTATTCTAGAATATATAGGATCGCGATGGGACGAGAACAAACGAACCCATCGCTGGAAGAGAGCACGTATCGAAATATGTATAGGGGAAAAAACACCGAGCGAGAGCCACGAGCCAGAATTTCACAGTAATTTTCTCCGCCCGTGGGGGTTATCCCCGCAAATTTTTTTCCCGACGATTTATCTCACTTGCAGCCCCCTTTTTTCCAACAACTTTCCGACCCCGATGCACATGCACCGAAAAAAACCTTGCAGTTGGCGTAACCATTAACGCCCCGGCCCAATATCGGCAATATTTACTAATTTTCCATTATTTTTTATGCGCTGACTACCTCGGGCTCTTTCCCAGTCAGCTCCCATGAACCTTGTGCGGAGGGTTCGTTAAAATCACTATTCATAGGTAATCCGACGAAACTGGGTTAAACAGACAACAGTATTCGTCGACTACATTGTTCACTTGCACTAATATTGCTGCAAATTCATACACGTTCACCAATTTAATAACATTTACAATTTCTACATTTGCAGACGACGTACCTACGGCATTCGTACTGCGTCACCGCATTCCCACCAGGGATATTATCATCTCACCATGATATACGTTTAATATTGTAATTTTTTTTGTGAAAAATAAATATCAGTTACAACAGTTAATGTGTTATTTTCTCCCCATCCTGTACATGAATATTCGATAGTGGAATTACATTAATATCATCAAAAATTTTTGATAGAGAAAAATTTTTCAAATTAGACAAAAATTAAGATTTGTATTAGGAGAATATCATAGTAAAAGAGGAGGCAGCCAAATTTGGTGCCATCTCTTTCTCTATCATATTCTCCTAGTAAAAATCCAAAAGTTTCCGAAAACTTTGAAAATTGGATTTTCTATTAGGAGAATATGATATCGAAGGAAGTAGCGCTAAATTCAGCAGTATAACTCAACAACAAGCCAGACGCTCGAAAATTTTTCGAAAATTCAGTAGTACAAGTCAACGTCAAGCCAGACGGCCAAAAATTTCGGAAAATTTTTGAAAACCTCGAAAATTGAACTTTGTATTAGGAGAATATGATACCGAAGGAGATGGCACTAAATTCAGTAGTATAACAACGACAAGCCAGACGCTCGACAAATTTTTCAAAAATTCCGAAACTTTCCCAACTTTTGTATTAGGCGAATATGATGTTGAAAGTGTGGCATGAAAATTCAATAGTACAACTCAACGACAAGCCAGGCGGTCGAAAATTTTCGAAAATTTAGTATTACTTTATAACTCTACGAGAAGTCGGACGTTCGGGAAAAACTGGTGGTTCAATAAATACTATAAACACAGATATACTTTTTTATCAAATTGTCTTTATTTATTCCTTGCAAATTCATACATGTATGTATTGTATTGTACATGTACATAACTTATATTCCGTGTTACATCCGTGCAAGAAATGCACGTCCTCTGCATAAACGCTTTGATCTTTTGATGACGGAAAAGGGAACCACTGTCAATGGGAGGACGCGGCAGTGGGTTAACGCTTCTGTCGATGAACACTAGTGTCTGACGAACCTGGTTTTCGATATTCTTCTCGGTAAAACCTGTGTCGGCGACTTCAATGGAGCCAGATTCTCGAAGCACAAATGTTTCCGCTCGAACAGATCCACTCTCTGGAAACGTATTTATTACAACGACGTTTATTTGACTAGGTGTCTGGCGCTCAACATCCCCGATCCCCTTCTCGCGGCCCTTTAGCCGGTTCTCGCGAAATTATCGCGACCCCGTGGAAACATATTTCAAGCGCGGCACAATTCGCCTTAATTCAAACCCCAAGAATTCTGTGCCGCCACTCGACCACTTTTCTTTCTCTTCCACTAAGCTTCCGGAGCGTGAAATACGGGCTAGAGTTTCGACGATACGTGTTACAAATATACCTGACAAACAATTGAATCCGCGTCCTCTTTTCTTGGTTTTCCGCCAACGCGGAGCCGCGGAGTTTCTCGCTCCTACATATACTCACGAAGCTAACACCGTTTTTGCAATGGACGACAGAATTCTACGATTCTGGAAAGTGTTCATATGCAGAATAAAAATCTTGAGAGTCAGTTGTACTGAACAGGTGATAAATAAAAATGTATTTGATTGAAATACATGTAAAGTTTCAGGTCACCATAATAAGCTGCATATTTTAAACAGCAATAGAACTGTGGGGGTACGAAAGAATATGGAAGTGAGGAGGAAAAGGAAAGGAGCGTTTCGTTCTAGACCCGTTAGAGGATTCATCAGTAAGGCTAACTAGCGGGCCCTGCCTTAGACGGTGGGATATTGGCAGGCGGTTGAGAACGGTATATATACAAATCGGTGAGGAAGCAGGTACTAGCGAGAATGACTTTGACTGTCTATCCATCTTGTGGCAAGCGTCGGAAGTTAAGCGACGCCACATTACCCCCTTGCCAGTGAACAACGATATTTTTAAATAAGGGGGGGGGGGGGGGGAGCGGTGAAATATGCTTGTATAGAGAGCGCGTTGCTCGAATTGTAGACACCTGGTGGCGAGGCAGTAGGTCGCGCTCAAGCCTATCGAGCCGTAGATGCTGCTGTCCTAGCATGGCCGTTCGAAAAGACGTTCGAACAGGAGGTGGTGGATTCTGCACACGTGATCCTCCGTGAAAATCCGTCACGCTCTGCTGATACATCGTAGTGTATCTGCGACAGATGGACGGGTGGCCACATTAGGAGAGGGATTACGTATTCTCGGCCGTAAAGTAAATGTCCACTCGATTGATGCGTGTCATCCCCCGTAAATATCCTCCTGATTTTGTTGGGCTCCTGGTTGTCCTCCGTGTTGCGTTGACTGTTCTAAGTCCGGATCACCAATGTGGGGGTACGTAAGAATATGGAAGAGAGGAGGAAAAGGAAAGGAGCGTTTCGTCCTAGACCCGCTAGACGACTCATCAGTAAGGCTAACTAGCGGGCCCTGCCTTAGACGGTGGGATATTGGCAGGCGGTTGAGGACGGTATATATACAAATCGGTGAGGAAGCAGGTACTAGCGAGAATGACTTTGACTGTCTATCCATCTTGTGGCAAGCGTCGGAAGTTAAGCGACGCCACAGAACAAACACCAGACTGTTTTCCAAATGTCAATACACTCTCACAGGTTAAAATTGGTGCTTCCCACCTTACCTATACTCGCGGAAAAACTTTGTAAAAGCGGGTCTTTGAAGAGACAGCAAAACTCCATCAGGAAAAAGTGAACAGCTTCCGCTTATCCCGTCGTACGATCTTTCGCGAAGTGGAAAGACAGACGCAGTACATTGTAACATTCCCTGGCGTGGAAGCACTCAGGCCATTGTTATCGCAACCACTTGTGCAATAGGGAAAGGGGGGACGTGATGTCGTTCGGCGTCGTCCGCAACATCGTTCAGCCGTTTACGTACGAAATAATTTTTAATTTCGACCGAGATACAAGGGAGAGCTGGGAGGAAAGGGCTCGTGTCGACCTGCGCGCGTTATCTCGATTTCCTCTTTCCAAGGGATCTTTTTTATCTCCGCTTTATGCGGCTGCCCTCCGCGGACAAAGCCGAGGCAGCTCGCAGCCAAGGGAACTTGGATGTCGCAGTAGTTATATACAGAAATGGCGTATCTCCTATGAACAGCCCCACGGCTGGTGTTAACGAGCTTCGGTTTATCGTCGTCGGCGTCTTCACGGCGCGTTCATGCCGCCTACCAGTTTCAGTTTCCGTCCCCGTGAAAATTACGTGTCGCCCGTTTAAAGTTCTGCCGCCCCCGGTATCCGAAGCGGCCAGCACGCCGATTACGAACCGCGCCGGTTACCCACCGTGAATCGAGCAATAAACGTAAACTGCTTCCTTGTATCGTCTATTGCGACGTATGTAGACGCCACTGCTGCAATAACTTCCAGCCACCTCGTACCTAGCCCTCTGAATACTGTCTTGTGGCAGAATACTCCCTTAATGGCCAGTGCCACTTGCCCCGGCGCTCCAACATCGACGAATATGACGGATAACTCGGACTCCATCTTGTCGAGGAGAATGTTACACTACAAGTCAAACAGGCAGGCCATCTGGTAACACGTTAAAAAAGCAGGAACATCTCAAATCTGATTTTATCCCATTTTGGCTTCCATTCATACCTTTCTACGCAAGTCGAGCCATGGAGACGCAAGTTAAGGCAAGTCATCGAATTAAATACGATCAGTTTGTTTCTCAACGACCAGGTTCTCTTCGCTCGGCCGCCGGGAAACTTATTAATCTCCAGAAACGAGAAAACTTCGAGTCTGTCGAGGGCGATTCTTTAAATTAACTTAGCAACTCGGCGCCGCGCCGGTTCTGGCCAACTTGGAACGAGCCAAGCTCTGAGAGCTAGTAAGTTTCGGCCAGGTGAAATTACGTGTTGCCGTTTGAACCAACGTCTTTGATCCGATCGGAACGCACCACGGAAATTCGATTCCCGCCGAATTGCGGCGCACGTTCCGCTCGAGGCGTCGCCGTCACGTAACGATGCGATGGTGTCGGCCTCGTACCTCTAGTCAAATAATTATCGCACGATCCTGGCCTGCAGCGATTCCTCTGTTCCAGACGACACGTTTCGATCCTTCGGACGAACCACCGAGAGTTTGCTAATTCATTGTTGGACCGCGCGGAAATTGCGTGCGACGCGCGTCTGTTTACGTTATGCTACGTTAAAGCTTACAGATAGTGATGGGTATTCAATACTCTGTCTTGCAAAGTTTTCGAACAAATTACTCACCACAGAGTTTCGAATCAATTCGATATTTATTCGAAATCGGAAATTCTTGAGACTTTGAAAGTCTTGAAGTCTTGAAAATTGTAAAAGTCTTGATAATCTTAATAAATGTTATACTTTTTATAATATTGGTACGTTCATACTGTTATTCGTCTCAATGCTGACATGACGTAATCATTGTTTCGTGATAGATGTAACATTTCAAGAGTTTCAATTCTTACAAACGTTCCAAAGTTTTCAAGATTTCAAAGGCTCTCAAGATTTTCAAGACAATGAAGACTTCCAAGACGTCCAAGAGTTTCAAGAGTTCTAAGCTTTGAATTATCTTGCAAGTGATTCGAATTTTTTGTCGTAAACATTGAATCGAAACGATTCGAAGTGATTCAGATCCCATCACTACTTACAAGAAAAGTAGCATATTTCAATTTTCAAAGATCTTTCAATGAAAATTCATCGTAGATCGAACTTCATATCAAAGCGTTACAACAGAAAGAAGTCTATGGAATTCCAGTTAACAATAAAGGTGAAGTTTAATTGGTGCCTGTTAAGCTGTGCAACTTGCGGCTTCTTAATCATATCTAATTAGACGGTGGAGATTAATTTCTTCAGCTGTCTTATACCTTTTTTGAAGAAATATTGTGTTTTTTAAACGTTATAAGTTTTTGTTTAATTGCTCAAAACTCCTTTAAATATTTATGTCAATATTAATACCAATGTCTTTTACCAATGTTTAATACAATTTTGTTGAGTGATCAATTTTCTCTTGATCCAAAGCTCATATTTTGAAAAATACTGTATTAATTCTCTTCTTTCTTGATGTAATGTAATTGTTTGTAATTACACGTCGTGTAGTATACACATACCCGCATGTCATTGCGTTCTTGTTAGAATTACACGGGAAAAAACATTCCATTAAAACCGTAACTTTGGAAGCAACAAAATGTAAATTAAAAGATAAATTACACTAAAAATGTTATATACGTCTTCTGTGTCCCAGCATTAATTTTTCTAAATTGCGGGTTGCGTTCTCGTTAACAACAGTTGACGACATAATTATAAGCAGATTTTTAAAACACATAGCTTCCGATGTCCCTACCTGCACAAACAGGTGAGAAGATTGAAGTCGTTGAAAAAAGATATAAACGTAAGGATCTCCTGCGACCTCAAAGTGTGAGCTAATCTTTGAAATCCAATTTTCTCAGCTACGTTGTCACATTTACGTGAAAGGAGTCTCAAAACTGTGATTACCAAGGACAGACAGGACCGTCAAAATTTGAAACTTGATACCCAGGGGATCTAGCGACGTATTGTAGTTTCGGCAAGTAAATTATGGCAGTTTTGCGGACACACGCCGTTGATTGCCGCTCTCCTGGATACAGAGAAAGAGTGAAGGAGGGAGAAGAGAGAAGAGACAACGAAGTTGCTCAAACTTCGGTCTCCAGCAAGAGAAAGTTACAGGGTAGTCGAAAACCGCGACGAATTCCACGAGAGAGAAAGGAAGCGTGGGTTATAGGGGAAGGGAGAAAATTATTCTCGCTTGGGAACCTTTTGAATTTTCCTATTTCCCTGATCCTTACACAATCTGCAATTATCAACCGAAATGGTAATAGAACCTGGCCGAGAATAGCATTCGATTCCACGGAGGGGCTTAATTCGGTTGCATGCGCGCATAACTGCGATTGTTACCGAACCAGAAAGATTTGCTGTGTACACTGATGCATTTTGCATCTTGGGAATTCCACATTCTGCTCAGCCAAACAAGGCAAATTTTATTCATTACATTCTAAAGCGTCATCTCTCTCGTGCGAAGCTTTTCTGTAACATAAAGCTACGTCCGAAGTAGAGTACTTCACGGGTGTACAAATAAAAAACAAACAATACTGAAACATTATTCTGCAGACCTTTAACTACGTCGGACAACAAACATTGTACGACTTACGCAATATTTTGAAATCGACTTTTTCCTGAAATAATTTTCGAGAATACTTTTACTTGTCGCTTCGAATCCTGTATTACATAGCTCTGGTGGCACGGTAGAGGCAACGATACCGAACCGTATCCGTCACACACGACGCGACGGTACCATTACCCCTATTACATTAACAAGGAGATTAGCAGCGATTCGGGGGTTTGTTTACCGAGCACGCAGGAACGTCTGCGCGAGTGCTCCCGCAGATCCTTTGACGAGGACGAGCTTATTTCGCGTCGATTCGTCGCATTATCCGCGGCTCTTTGGTCCCAGTGTTTCTCAGCCGTTTCCCACCCCTCTCGCAGAAGGGCTTGTTACCGTCATCCCCCGTCTTCTGCACGCCAACCCTAGGCCAGGCAACGTCTCTTGTCACACCGGTGCCGTCTGTTTTCTCAGGTCCCCTTCAGTTTCACGCCGGGACCAAGCTCGTAACTAATTACAAATCTAATCAACGAGCCGGGCTCGTTCGTTGCGAACCGCTGCACCCGACAGTGAATTTGTACAAGATCATTGTGCATAATACAGTCGTCTGTGTGCGAGCGCCAGACACAGGCGCGTTGGCCCTGTCGTTTACCCTCCCAGGAACGTTATTACAAAACCGACGCGAAGATAGTTCGTTGCCCGGGCTATATGGGTTAATACCGAGCCACCGAGACGCCTTCAACCCTTTTTTTCGCGAACGGCACCCTCGACGACCTGCCGCGAAATGTTAATGCGTAACGAGCGTCATTTTTGGACTTTCTTCCGGCGACGCGGGAAAAGCTGCTCGCCCCTTGGGAACAAGCGTAGTTGCCTGGCAATGCCGAGGATAACTGGGTTTAATGGGGCTGCCGCTTTTTATTCTGCAGCCTGAGGGTGCAGTTGGGCCTGTAACTACGATACTAAACCGTAGAAAGAAAGCAAACGCTGTAGGAAAATTTGTTGGCTGCTTGGACTTCCTTTGCGGCGTTAACGCTAGTACTAAACGTAACTTGTACATGTACATTCGAAGCACACTAACAAATTTTTAACGAAATCATTTGGTAATTATACAAAAAAGGGTACACCGATTTTGATGACCTTGAAATATATTGTCAAGCTCATCATTCTGAACAACTTTTTCCTTATATGTTGCCGCCGCTCGGCTTTAGTTTCCGAGGCATTCTCAAAAAACTATTGCTGCTACTAGAATAGATTCTAGCTACTAGATGTGCGTTTCTTATTTCTATTCTTAACATAAGACACTTTGCGACACTTAAATTGTAGCGAATCACGATCATATTACATTTCAGTTTCACACTTAATGCACTTCATTTTACCATGAATCACTTTTCGACCAATTAGGAAATCGATTAGATCGTTGTAAGTATTGCATACACAATAGGACCTCGATTAACCGGATTACAAACAAATACGCGTTTAAATATGATAATATTATGAAAGAAAATCAAAAATAAAAAATTTATCTTGGAACATAATGTACATTTTAATTATTTCCTCGGGTCTCGATTATCCATCGGGCCTTAACCCCTTGCCCTACAATAACGTGTCAGACTCGTGATGAAGATTCTGGAAAGAGTCTAATGAATATGTACGTTATTAATTTCCCTTAAACCGAGATGAAATTCTATGTTGGTTTTGTTAATTTATAGTAATTGGAGAACATGTAGGCATGCAATAGATTATATAAATTTTCTCTTTTTTTAGGAGATTACGAACTACAAAAAGATTTTAAACATTGAAACCGTAAAATAATTTATATTGTCTCCCGATCAAGCCGGTTAATCGAGGTCCTATTGTATTTAAAAATTCCTTTGAGAAAAGATCAAGTTTGCGAAACTTTTTTCCACGGATCTCCACCGATCCAAAGGTGAAGAACTACTGTATTGGTCACGACAAATTTTCATCCATCCTGTTGCAAACAGCGCACGCAACAAGGCGAAAGAGATCTGGCCATGTGTAACGTGTTTACCGATCGATCGAGGAAAGGTAAATTGATTCTCGGCGGTGATGGCAGTTCGCGACCGATCCGAAATTCTGTCTGGAGCTTTGAAAGACCGGTCCGGATCGGCAGTTCGGCGAGTTAAAGCGAAACCTCGGGCTCCGGGAACCGGCGGCACACCCCCGACAATGGGTGTCCCTTCTGACTCCGAAGGCGGAACGGCAAAGGGAAACGCGGCTAATTTCCTGGCAAGCGGAGTGAAACCGATCGAAAACGACGCTCGGAGAGCGAGTAAATAACGGGGATTGGATCGACGATCGAATTTGTTCCCCTTTCGCCGGGAAAGAAAAGGTCTCGGAAATGGAAAGCAATTCCTCGCCGGCCGACCCCGCCATTTTACTCTATGTACGCGAGAGCGTGGTAAAGGTTGCGTGTCTCTTCGACCCTTCGACCCGCCTTCGTAGTCTTCTTTTTCGATCATCGTGTCACGGATATTGGACTCCACTTGTTCGGCTTGCGACCACAGTGTGTCCTCTGACCGAATACCGAGGGGAGTGTAATTGAATGGAGGCGCTGTGGCTTTCAAAAGTACAATATTTGAAAAGTGTTTCTGACCTCCTGTATTTGTTTCTGAATTTGTACCGCATTTAAATTTGCAAAACAGCTAAACGATATTGTACATCAAGAGGGTCGTTGCAAAAAGATTTGTATTAATTAAGCACGAATTAATTTATAGCAACAGCTCGGAGCTCCAGGAACACAGGAACAATTAGCCCTGTTAACTTCAAAATTCATAGACGCAACATTTGCGTGCAGTAAAACGCCATTTCCAAAACAGATGATTCAGGCAGATATCAACGAAGAAAGTCCCAGAAGTCAGCTCGTGGAAACGGGATGGAGTCGCGACTTTTGTTTCAAGCGTTAGCGCGCCGTGAAGTAAACGAGCAAAGCAATCAAGGATTAAACAATAATTAGTAACGGGTTATCGCTGTACGCGCAGCCGTCGGGGCGTATTGTGCTTGGTGTCCTTTCAAGAAAAATGTCAACGGACTACAGTCTGCCGAGTGGCGGCAGAGCGTCGAGAGACAAACACCTCGCCGACTGAGCGAGGAGGAGGAATTATTCTTGCACGAGCGCTCTTAAGAAATTTCTCGACAATTTTCCATTCGAAATCTCGCATCCGTGAGCGCACTGATTTTGAGAAGACTCTCGTGCCGAGAGAACCGAGAAAACTCTCGCCAGAATTCATTTTCTGCACCATTTAGACGCCGTCGCGCCACGCCCTTTACGAAATGTTGCTTTCATCGTTCTTAATAAATGATTAACAAACGAGATGCGACTTTCGGTTCGCGGTCACAAAGGAATTCGCGGGAACAAACTGATAAATGCGTTATTACAAGGCAACAAAGTAAATTTCGAGAGATTCATCCATTTAATAAGAAATTTTCGTCCGTGTAACTATAAATTGTACCCTTGAGTTGTATTCCGTCGCGCAGGAACAGTCCACGTGTTTTCTTTCGGACAATATTTATGGTGCGTTCGTGACTAAAAATCTTCCTCGAAGATTAAGTAAATTAGGGTCTTCGGTGACCACTCGAGACATTGCCAGATGTCTAGTTTTTGTGTATCTTAACGAACAATGCGCCATAGAATTGTCCCTCCGAACGACCACCCGCGACCGTTAAGGACAGTTTCGAATGACCGAGGCCTATCGTCGCCCGGGTCAGGTATAACTCCTCGGAACTACGGGAAGGAGATCTAAACAGTCGAAGTGTGCTGATTGGTAAATGCAACATTCGGCAGGAACCAATCAGTGCATTTTTCTCTTTCATCGCGATAGGACTGGAAGTCGAGTTCACTCAGTTGAGTTCTACGCTCGAACGCCGTGACACTCTCCAGTCCTCGGGTCGCGATCATCAGTACAAAGTTTGTCGTACCAATCTGGCACGCGGTATTTCCTTGTCCAGCGATCAGGACAACCGCGCTAAATTCCGTCACATCATTCGAGATTCCTCGCGAGCGCTAGCGTGTAAGGCAGGACTTGCTAGATTAGCCTTACTGACGAGTCCACTAGCAGGTCCGGGACGAAACGCTTCTTTAACGAAATTCACTTCAATTCGATCAAAGGTCTCACTCGAAAGTCATTGAACTGGCTGCCCAAGATTAATTTGGCGGGCAGTAAAACATTCGTGCGAGGGCTCAAGATTTACACCCTTGAGCGGAAACTCATCCGCGCGCCATCCGCGAGTGTCGCCTCATCAAAGCACGATGAAACAAGTTGTAATATTGACGCGAACTCGTAGTGAAGATTTCAAATAAAATCTATCAAATATTTATGTTACTCGATTCTTTTAAATCAAAATACGATTATATCGATATATCAATATTTAACCATTTGATTAAACGTAGATATAAAATAAATATAAATTTTCTTTTTCATATAGAACATTATGGGTAGATTGCGGATCTTCATGCAAAATAGAAAATGTTCGCATTGATTGCAAGACACAAGAGCCAAATAAAAATTTCATTCTACTTTTGATTATCTTGTTAAGGAGAAACTAATACACTGGTGGCCTCAAATCTTTTTAATACCTGCACTGTTTCAAATTATACGTACCCATTTTCGTCATAAATGCATAAAATTCGCAGTCTAATTATGAATAAATTATAAAACATGGGCTGCACTTTTCGCGTGTTCTAGCCAGTCTGCATATTAAACACCATTCATTTTTATACTAATTTTGTTCGATTCGTTTTTCAGCGCCAGTTAGAATCTCGAATTACTAAAACGACATTTTGGAGCGCTGTGCATCGCGCGTCGCGGAGAATGATCGTTGGCACGGGCGGCACTTACTGCCCCGACAGCCTTTACGACGAACGCGGGAATAAATAGGAGTACCTACCCAGCTGCAATCAGGTAAATAGAATAAAAATCGGATTAACGTGGTACTGGACAAGAACGCCGTCGGTATCACGGAATCACTTTCGAGATTAAAACCCGGTGCGCAGCGGCGCGATCGTCGTCGTCGGTCTGCGTTATCAGTTGGGCGGTATAAATAGTTGTTATCATATTCCCCGTGCCACTGCGAAACCGCGAGACAGCTTCCGCGGGCCAGCTCAACGGAACACCGATAAACGGAAACCGCCCTTATTGCGGATTTTTGCGCGTCCGGGCCGCGCGGTAACAAACCGGTGGCGTCGCCGGTAATTAAATAACCGGAGTTGTAAAACGTGTCCGCGAGATCAGCCGAGTGAATTCATGCACACTATATTCGTGTCGTTCCGTCCGGACCCCGTCATTCAGATCGCATAATCTGATAAACGTGAGCGGAATCGTCGCCGCGACAATCGCAGACCGACGCCCGCCATTCTGTCTCGCGTTACCGAATGTTTACGCAAATATATTGCCGTGGCCGACGCGAATAATTATAGCTTGTTACTAGATAGCTAACAGAAAAAGATCATTTGGAACACCGCGATAATGGGTGTACAATTCAAAGGGTCTAGCAGGATAAGCATGGCGCAGCGGCCTCCACAACGATTTTTATTGATATCGTGTGCGAAACAATGCTTTTAGGTTGAAAGATAATAAAATTTTAAGTCGCTAACCCCTCATGTAAGGGTAATATGAGGGTGAACACCATAAAACCATCAAAAGCATTCGACATGTGTGAGTATTTGATGAATCTTCGATTTTCTCGAAAATGAGACTCCGCATAACAGAATTTTATGTGACGTTTTCGAGTTACGAAATCCTTTCGAGTTACGAAACCCTTTCGAGTTACGAAACTCCTTGTATAAAGCTTTTTAACACTAAACCTACCACTGCCGGTCAAATGACCGGTTTTATATTTTTCATCTTAGAATTATTGAAGTTATGAAGTTGCTTACATGGAAATTGATTCGACAAACTTCTTTATCCAAAGATAATAGTAATAAAATATAGTAATAAAAATTGCACAAAATCTAAATGAATAGAGCCTTGTCATTTTTGTAAGGTAGAACATTTTAATTGCTTTTAGTGTTCGGTAGGTTTAGTGCTAATGTCGCGTGAATTTTAATTAAACGGGATGGGAACGGTTTGTTTAACAAAAATGAAAGAAATCGGCGAAAAATCTGCAAGAACGGACGAACGAAAAACGGTATCGCAAAAGTGTAGAGCATGTAGGAAACATAATTTACTGTCGTTAACAGGGAGCGCTTCGCGAACGTTATCAGGTTCTCGGACTGATAAGCCGCGCGGCGTAAGATGAATGGTAATGTTCAGATAAAATCAGCATCCGCCGTTTCGCTAAACCGTTCATTAATCAAACTTTCCGTATACTTATTGTTCGATCCCCCGGAACTGTAGATTGATGCGAGCAATCGGTTTCCACGACTGAACGATGAATTTCTCGCGCACGCGATCCGAGACCGACGTAATTATCTAATTACTCGTAGAAAATTATCTCGGGCCGGGAACAATCGATACAGCAGCGTAACGCTCTCGGAAAATCGTCGTTTTTGATAAACCTTCAGTCGCCCGACCGATGAATAGATTTAATTATTTTTTAATAACTCCTCCTCCCCTGCTGCTCATGTTATCTAGCTTCCGGATCCATCGCATCTGGCAACTTTGTCGGCTCATCCATCTCGAGCCACTGTAAATTAAAGAAACTTTAAACTTCGTTGTCCATTACGCAGATCGCGCGTTATCTTCCCTTAATGGATGGTGAATAAAATCCACTGGAAGAAATGTCTCGCTGTATAAACTCCGATGGAATAACGTTATCGCTGGGCCGTCATGCATTTATGATGGTCGCAAATTGAAAAAGATAAGAGTACGTTTATGCCAAGCAACGTTCGCGACACTTTTATTTTTATGTATTATAGTAGGCCTAGTTCATCTATTTGAAATAATTATGACTAGACTGCGGATTTTTATGCAAAATAAGAGACAGGAAGTATGCATAGACATTTAGTTCTTCTTTAAATAATTTTAATGGATTGAAAATAATCCAACACAGTATTTTAAAATTCTTTAAATACGTCCACTGCATAAAATCCATAGTCTAGTCATGACACATGTTTTGTTATCTACGAATGCAAAAGGACTAAGTTATCCATCTGCAATTTGCACTGAAGGTTGAATTACATTCAAAGGTGAAAAATGTTCATAAGTTTACGTCGGGAATAACGCGGCCCCACAAAGCGATGTTTTCATCGGGTACAACCCAGGCTGCAAGCACTTCGGACAAATCACTCAAAATGCCGCGTGAGGTGTGCTGCAGACAATGGTCGGCTTTCACACCGGTTGTCAAAGACGCAGACACTCAGCATCGGGGACGAGATAGCCGTGGATGGCTCGTGTATTCGCGATCGAGTGGCTAATGCGCCGACATTTTGCTTGTTTGAAGAAATTACGTTTCTGGACGACCTCCAAGTGCCGCTGCCTTTGGGGGAATTAATGCGTCTTTGTGCCGACGCGTCGTCACGTAATGATTTCGGCACAAAGAGATCCATTTTGGATTCCGGCCGAGTGCGCGTCGCTTGAACTTTTTCTAACACGGATTAATTAAACACCCTCGGAGTTTTGCTCGCGTCGCTAATAGAATTAGTGCGGACCAGGCAAATGTTCGCCGAGTTTACGCGCTCTCCACGCACACTTTCCTTCAAGTTACAACCGTACAGATGTATCCGCCATTAGAGTTTTTCACCGCGGTAATTTTTCTTGTTGGACACCGTAAAGTGGCCCGCGCAGTCGAGTGCCGTCTATCGATCGTGCTGCTTGCACGAGTGCTTCAACAATAATCGACGATGTTTCGCTTTATCGTTCGCTGTGTTGTAGTCATCGTGAAAGACAATCCTTCCGCTTACCAAATTATTTCTTCGAACAGAAGGTGTTTCGCTTGAAACAGGCTACTAATATTCCATATATATTATTTTCAACTCGTCATAAAAATTCATGCAATAGAGGGTTAAGAAACCTTCTAATTTTGCTTGTCGCTATGTGCCACATGTTGGCTGCAGACCGGTATACTAAAGAAATGACAATGGCTCGATGCTAAGAAAGAAATGACTGAAAACATTCAATAAATTCTTCGTACGTTGTCGGTGAATTTGATAATCATCTCTACACAGTGTTCAACTGTAGAAGTGTACACAGAGGAGTTTGCTGTCGCTTGTGTCGCGAATAACCATTTTTAAATTAGGTTTCTGATTACTTTAAAACTTAGCGAACTTTTTATATCAGCTCTTGGTTTGTAGGGCTGTAGGTCGTGGCTGGGTTCGCAAACAAGTAACTTTCTTGCTTGGAGGAACGTTGAAGCAGTGCGAGCTCTTTCTCCTTGATTAATATTCAAATTTTCATTAACGATTTCTTGTCAAGCGAGCTTTTGTCCACGTCGGGTAAAAACGGATCAATTTGTGTAGCTAAATGGAACATTCGCTTTCAAAAGGTTCAATATTAAAATAGATGAGAATCTATGAATAGTATTATGAGAATGTAAAATTATACAGGAATCGTGTGAGATAAGAATTAATGTGTCTAACTGGCTGCAACTGCATCAACTGTTAAACGTCTATGACCACTACATCTCGCATAGATACCTTATTCACAACAAGCTTAAGTATCATCTAAACAGCATCAAACAGCATCTAATCTCTCGATGCGGTATCTCTCGTGAATCCTACTCTGTTCTTGGCAAATAGCTTACCCAAGCCTAATGCAGCCGTATATTGCCACTTTTTGACAGTGACTTTGATTATACAATGTCAATGAACGGTCTTACTTATTTTTAGTTGCAGATATTTTTAGTTGAGGACTGCTCAAACATGCTCAAATGAGCATAAATTGGGAGTCTTAAACATTTATAGATCACAGGTATAAATATATTTCTCAGTTACTATTAAGTATAGTCTAGGGAACTAGAAACAATACACATGAATAGGTTACACTGAAGAGATTCCCGTTCAAATCGACTGCAATGCTGTCATACTTCCACCACCATTGCTATACATTAACTTTGTATTGCATTCAAGATACAATTGTGCAACTTGTTTGTAGCAACTGGCAACAAGATACGGATGAGACGTCCCACGTGTGACGGAGAGCGTTCAAGACATTCCAAACACCCTCAAACAGTGTCAAACGTTCCAAGCGCGACGTCCAGATGCGTACGCAGGTATCAATTAGCAGCAAACGGTGGCCGCTCGTGTTCGACCGTGTAGACTACGCGTAACACGTACTAAACTATTAATTATAACTGTCATTGTCAAAATCCAATTGGCGTATCGTACCAACGACGGGGTAGACGGGCAAGGTAGTGGGGGGTAGGGGTGCCGGTAGCAGGTCGAAATTGCAGCTTCTATGCGACACTAACGAGCCGCATTAGGCCAAGCTCTGAAAGTGATCGATCGCGAAGTGATGCACCGAAATGAGAAGAGAGCGACGTGGCGTGGCGTGGCGTGGCAAGGCATGGCGAGGCCAGGCGAAGCGAGGCGAGACGAGGCGCGCGCGTTGCATTGCAAATCGCAATCAGCGGTGCAACGGAGAGAGAGATGCGGCACAGCTACGAATGCATTCGCGTTTCGGCCCGCGTAGAATGGGAAGAAACGAAGTCGAGTAATCCCACTAATGTTCCTGTTAGGATCGCATCTACGGGCTGACCACGACCCAGATGCGTTTCTGGCATTCTCTTAAACGCAATAATGCATTTCCTGACCGAGCCGATGCGCTTCGGATCCTTGCATCCCTCATAATGCGGCCATTGTCGAACAAAGAAAGGGAATGCAGCTTGTCGAAATGGACGTGAATTAACGATTCCGTTTCCTGTCTCGGGTTTCCACGCCGCGGCCGGATCATTACGATCTGAAATGCGCCTCGTACGAAATGATTCCCCCGCCAGAAAATGCTCGGGGAACGGTGCATCCGCTTTGGGATCGTTTAACACGTAATTAAGATGGATTTACTGTTTTCTTCATATTTGTTTTCCACCTATTCCAGGTTTAAACATATGCGCCACACGTACGAGCTACAGTCTGTATGTATTTAGCGTGTACATGTATGCATTTATAAGTAGTTTGTAAGTAGCAGCCAATTATATTCATTGGAATAATCAAAAGTAATGTAATGTACAATGTATGTATCGTGTTATAACAATACAATAATCTTACAAGTTCGATGTAATTTATTTCGAAACGGGTGCAGTTGTTCGAAAGTCACAACTTGGTGCATCGGTCCCATCAGTACGGCTTACCAGAGTTTTCAATTTTTAGAATTGTCCGCCGTTTTTCAACGAACGATTTTCCCAGCGACATGAAACCGTACATAATCGGCCATGTGTGCGCATTGTGTTCGCCACCGAAGACAACCAAAAGAAGCAACGGCTCGAAGGGATTACGGTTTCGTGCCGTAACGTGGAAACACACAACCACCAGTTTATTTCCACCGGTTTGTCATCTATCCGCTGGATCCGGGGAATTTCTCCCTTGAACCCCTCTTCGCGATTCTTATTTATTGCAAAACAGTGGAAATTAATAGAAGCGTCGAGCGCTTTATTCTTCGTCTTTATCCCTCGTATTGCTCTTCGATAATTATCGGACGTTTTTCTAACGTGTTACAGAATTAATAAACGACTCTGGTTTCAAATTAGTCAGATGAAGAATTTATAAATGGAACAGAACATTATTATATAATTTCCAGACATGAAGTGCTGTGTTTGTTTATTAGAATGATTTTAAAAATTGGTCTACATTTTTAAATGCTTGTTCTAATTATAATTTTTATGAAATTTCATTTTCGCCATTGCTAAACATTTAGAAAGCAACGTAGAGCATTAAATAGCGATATGAGACTAGTCATTTTTTATCAAAAGAATTGTTAGATCGACCACCCGGATGTTCAGTGTCTCAAATAAATCCGATTCGAGTGTCTAATAATTCCGTCTAATAATCTCGATGTCTCGCTTACGGATTTGCCAATTTAACGAATTGCCAGTAATAATATTAGTGTACGCGTCAGTGGAAACGGTAGTACGGGTCGACGCGACGTCAGAAAAAGAGTAAATCTGTTGGCGCACGGATTACGATTAATTTGATGTGCCAGCACAACGGCATAAGTACAGGTAATTAGCGCGGCTTTTCGCCGTAGAACTTTACGCCGCTTTTTGCGCCTTTCCCACTTCGTCCGACCTCCTCAGCTACTAAATTTCCCTCCATTTTCGGCTTAATTTATATCGCTCGCTAACCAACTAGTCGTCGAGAAAAATGCTCGCTGAATACGCGTGACAATAAAGCGAACCGAGGGGCGAAAAAATGTGGAACAGGAAGAAGCCCGACGGTACAGATTCAAGAGAAATAAATGGCAGAACGCGTGCACACGCCGCGAAATTTCATGATAAAACGGTTTCGAGGGCCGTCGAGTATGTTGCTGTTTGCGAATTAAATTTTTTCGCGCACACCTGTCTCCGCTTTTGATCTTAATGAACCCGAATCGCATGTGGATCACGTTCTACCGATTCAATATTATTAGCTTGCCTCAGAAATTCCCGGAAATTCGAAATACATTATTCTTTAATGACTTTGTACGCGACAGTATTTAATAAATCGTCCGATGTTTTATTTTGGAAACGCAAAATGCGAATCGATGTTCGAGATTTTAAGTATAATTCATAAGCGTGACGCATTTCAAAACAAAGGTACAATACAGAAAGAGAAAAATCGTTTTATCATATCGACAGATTAAATTATTTTAACAACCGTTCGCCATCGACTTCAATGCATTTTGTATGCTATTTTATTCATTTAATCTTTTTCTTCTTTTTCTTGATTTGTTCGGAATCGTGGCAACGCGGCGCCATGATCGGATTGTTCGGCAATTGTTCGCGGCAATCTGTTTGATAAACAGATTATAATTTTGCCCAAATTTTAAAGGCACAATGCGTGTCATAAATAATTTTATATCATCATTATTTCCTGATTCATTACTGTTTTTATGGAGAATTGGTCAAAGAGATTATTAATTGCAATCATCTCTGCAACTCACAAACATTGTCATAAATATAAATGCATATTTCGCTGATGAAAATTTATACGTTCGCTCTAAAGTGTGCTTGGACAGTTGAAATGATTTATATCGATTCGTTTATTTTTTAAAATGAACTTCAGCATCTACATTGCATTGATCTCGCGTCCATTTTTATTCGTGAGGCGTTTCCGAATTGCATAAAGTTATTAAAAGAAGAAATGGCGTTTTCACGATATTTTACGGTGATTTATATTTTATTATTATTATTGCCGAGCGCGTAATCGAAAATTCAATAGGTCTTCAGTCAGGGGGCAATGGACGACGTTAATCATTCGTTAGAAGCTGAACAATCAGCAAGCTAAATGTTCGTGATGTTTGAATATGACATAATATGTCATATTGTGAATGTGAGATAATATGAAATAAATGGAGTATGATTCGCAATTGTTGTGCGCCACAGTGAAGACAAAGGATTGCGCAGCTGTTGAAAACGAGTTCGCCTCTCGATTCAAATTTGCTATTGTTCCAGTAAATTAATCTGCTCCAAACTCATCTAAATCTTCGCGTCTTGATTCGATTCTGACAAATCGTATTTTCCATAGGCACAATGGTTTCAATCATTGACAGTTTCTCAAAAATTCAACTGCGAACCCGCGTGCGCCAAGCTACAGAAAACTTAAAAATCTGAATAGATCATAACACCGTGTCATATTGTTTCGTATTTATCGAAAACAATAATGAAGAAGAAATTGAAAGTATTCTCGACTTCCGCGTCTTTGAATCCCCGTATTAAAATCTAAAATCTCTAAATTTTCACCAGTTTAACTAAATTATAAGATTACGGTTTTTTATGCGAAATAAAATTTTTCTATCCCGATAGCAACCATCTGAGGCAACGTGCAAATTGATTTCCTTGCTAGTGGGTTCGATATGTTGAAAATATTATAACCAAAGTTGTAATTCTTTTAATATTTTTACCGTTTCATGTTCTCCCTATCCAACTCGATTATAGATCGCTGGAATCGTAGGTTGAACACTCGAACGAGACGATTACCAGCAGAAGAAGCAGTTCGCGGTGCACCATCATTAGACTGCGGATCTTTATGCAAAATGAAAATTGTCTGAATCGATTGCAAGAAACAGAAACTAAGTCGAATATTATTTCTTCCCTTAATGATTTTAATAGAGGAGAAATCATCTATCGATATCTTCAATTTGTCAAATTTTCCAGCAATTTTGAATCTCGTCTACTCAATTTTCCTACAAATGCATAAAGATCCGCAGTCTAATCATCACAAAGAGCGATTCCTTGCGCGTCTAGGGAGTCGGGAGCTAGCGAGTAGTATGCAGACCGGCGCACGGCGCATAGGTCCGTTTTAATTCACAAAGCAGTGAACCATAGGTTGGAAATTAGTCCAGTTAATTCCCGGAAACGTAACTCTTCAATATTTCATACGCATTGGAGCCGCATTGGGCTGCAATATTTTCAAGACCGTCTCTCGGCCGAGTTGAGCGTCTTTTCAAACGAGACCGGCTCTCCCGAGGTTTATCTAAATCAGCAAAGAGGCAAATGCGGTAATTCGTCGGTGGTAAAAAGCGGCACTGCTGATTAAAGAAAAGGGAGCATGAGAGGGAAAAAAACGGCCAGGGTGTAGCGGGGATGATTAAAGGGAAACTGATTCTACGAGAGCGGTTGGCTCAAATCGTTGGAAATAGATATTTTCCGCGGGCGCGATGAGAGATGTTCGCGTTAATGCGCGCATGGAAAGTTTTTTAGCGCACGAAGTGGTTTTCTTCCGCGTCCCGATGTAAATTAACATCGGGCCTGCTTTTGACGTTCGCCGCGTTCGTCGCGTTCTTTTTCCCACGGCCGGCGAATCAGGATAACGAGGTTTCCGCCTATGAGCCTCGTTTTCATTCGCTAAGTACTCCTCGCTGGCTCGTTACTCGCCTGATACAAGATAATAAATAATTCGCGAAACCGTTGAATCGCGGAGTTTGTTACCTCCTCCGAATTGTTCGCTCGCTCCAATAAATAATCTCGGACTTTCCCGCGTATTTCCGTACCCAATGTTTCCGGAACAAAAGATTATTCGTTAATTATGAAACACCATATGCAAACTCCAGGTTCAGACCTGTAATTTACACGTAAAATAATTTCATGCGAAATAAAATTTTTCTGCACTAATTTCAAGACACGGAGACTAAATAGGAATTTGTTTCTGCTTTTAAAGTATTTTAATAATCTTACGACTGGAAGTCTATGCTAGGAAACGTTTGCAACCATTTGCAAGTTTCTTAGTGAACGTTCTGATAGATTTAACATGGATTTAGAGCGTTTTGTACGTTAGGATGCAAATGAACGACTCGTCTATAGCAAATATTTGTAATAGCTAATAAATTTCTGATATTAATTCCTCGACATTCAATTAGACCTCTTCGAAATTTAATACGAACCCATTGCTCAGTTGCGTGCACATGCATTCTTCATTTTGCTCTGACCGCGGTTCGATCACGAAACTCGTTAAAATAAATCAGCTCGTTACATTATTGTGGACACTCAGATGAATAAGCAACAGTGATTAATTTGACAGTCGGGATAAATGGGATGGTCATCCATATTTAATTTAATTTTACGATTCGAACGGACTACAGACTTCCGCCGTGTCAGTAACAGTAACTTTTTAATTGCGTCTCTTCTATATGCAGAACTGCGGAATGTTATGCAAACTTCTATTTTTGTGGATTTATTTTGAAGAAACAAAAATTTGAGCGAAATTTTATTTTCTCCGGAGCTGCGTGAAATTTCAAATGACTTCATATTCTAAACGTTCTCGGAAACATAAAGCCTTGCAATTTTCCCCGACAGTGAAGGTATTTTTAAAAATTTTCATATGCCGAACACTATTCCAGTCGCCATATTTTCCGGATGTCTTATTTTAAAGAAAACCATATTATTCGGAAATATTTTCTCCTGGTAGTCGCCTGAATGGTCATGTTCGAATGCATTGATCAATACAAAACCGAATCGAAATCGTTCACGCACAATACCGTGCAGTTTATATGAAAAATTTTATTCAAATTTATACCGGCGATTCGTACATTCTTCGAGCTCCGCTCTCATACCCGATCCTCCGAAAGCGTAGTATGTATAATTAAAAATTGAACGCGTAATCATTTCACAGAACATTCATGCGATAATTTCAAAATGCTGGGAAATTATTTAAAAAATGTGTGACGAAACTCTGAAAGACGCTTTTCAAACGAGATAGTAATACGAGAGAACAAATCAAATTCATTTAAGTATGGAACGTACGCGAAAAATTTTTACGACAACCTCATAATTCGGAATTACGTAGCCAAAGTAGAATTTGTCGTGGAATTCAAAAAATACAAGGAGTGTATTAAAATAACGCGTACAATTAAACTTACATTCACAAAATATTCATTTCGGAGCTCGAGAGCTTGTAAAATTAATTTAAAAATCCGCACGGTTTTTAAAGTTTCTACTTTTACAATGTTAAGAATTATCTCCACATTTGACTAGAACATTAAAAAACTTAACCAGCTGTAATAAACCCTTTTAAAATTATATGGTTAAATCCTACCTTTATTATGAATACGTTTTATAAATGACTTACTAAAGGATAACTAGACTCTTGTTAAAATTATTAAATTTCTGTTCCGCTCCTGTTTCCTGCAATTGATGCTGACAGTGTTTATTTTATCTTTCGGTAATTATTATAGAGCGAATCGTGGCTGTCTTCGCTATTCTATTCCCATCGAGCTCGCATTTAACAATGTCTTTTCGAACAAGCAGCCGTCTATAAAAAGTTCGCTCTTCTTCGGTGTAAATATCCTAAATCACGGTGCTTTCTTCCGTTCTCCCTTCGTCCGTTCCCATCCATCGGTCATCCTCCTTCTTCGCACGCTATGTTTTATTCGCTCTCTTGTCTCTCGCGAGTGCAAGTGAGAAAGGGAGCGAGAGAGAGAGGAGCCGGCTCTCAGAGGCTGATAATAAACTGGAAACAATACGACAAGCGGCGTGCCTGCACGACACGAACATGCTTTCAGCTTTAAAGAGCGATACCGCCGAGTCGCCACGAGGAAAGCAATTTCATAACTAGGTCGTGTAAGTAGGTGGACCATGGGCGCGCACATGCTGGATGCCGGATAAAAGGGTGCGCCGTGGAAAAAAGACGGCCCATGTAAAACAACTTCTCTTTGCTTGCTTTCATGATACTCGGGAATGGAGATTGCACCTCGAATATACTTTAACAATTCTGGCTTCGCTCTATTAAACTTCTACGTCTCGATCCTCGAATGAATTTTTTTTCGGTGATAGAAGAAACTCAGAAATGACAGTCTTGTGAATGAAGAAGGTGAACGACCAAAAAATACAATTTCTCCTTGACAGAATATGTTCATCAGATTGGACAAGATTTATTTTAAAAAAGATTATGAACGTTTAATGTTTTACTGTCAAAAAAATCAGTCATTTTACATGCAGCAACCTAATATCTGTCGTAGCAAGGGAAAACGCCGCATGTCACAATTTCAAAAAAATTGAGTTCATACATTAATTGAGTATAGGATTTATGTATTTACCAGAAAAAAAGTCATGAAAATAAATTCGAAAGGTTCAAAAAAATAATGTAATTTAACCGATGTTCTATGTCAAAGCATTAGTGATCGAAACTTTAAACAAATATCTCGAAAGTGAAATTATGTGACATGCGGCGTTCTTCCTGACAACTACAGATATATTTTCATCATTTATTTGGTAACAGTGAATTCGAGCAAACAGAACAGTGTAGAACCAATCATATCCTCCATGTACGTAGAACGCCAAAACGTGGACGCTGCCAATTAGTTTGAATTTCGTATTCGAGTGACATAGTCGTCTGGGAGCGCGACATATGGAGATGTTGAACATTGAGATACGCATCGAATTATCTACCCCTGATTGATATTCAACGATAGTCCCCGGCTGAATCCCACATATTTCTGTCCGAGACGCGTAAACTCCCTAACTTCGGCCGACTGATCTTTAATGCGAATTCACCTTGCTGATATGATGCCGTTCGAATGGCGGCCATGGAAATGAGGAGGATGTGGAGGGCGAGGGGAACGTCGAGGGTTGGGTTGACCGACTATAGAATAGATGCTCCCTTGTTGCTCCAGAAACAATGAGAGTGCTCGACAAAAGCGGCAACAAACTCAACAACTCATGGCGTCATGATGTCGCTATGTCTAACAGATGAGGAATACCGATAAAAGCCGATTTGCCGGGAGACGCTTGGCGGACGGCTTTTATAGCGCGTCAACAAAAGCCCTGGAAGCTACCGTTTCCCCGCTTATGTTTCACGGACGCGGCTCTTCGCGACCATAACTTTCAAACGTTAATTGCGACTCTGTTCGAAACATTTTTTTAATCGTCCGCGTCCCTTTTTTCGGCGACTCGACGATAAACAAACCGCGATTTCATCCTTTCCGAGCGAGAACTTTTTCTGTTGCAATATACCACAGGGAACGTGCTTCCTTCATAAAATCTGGCTCTTGTATTAATTATTGTAATATTTAATTATATAGATTAAGACAATTTAATAAACTCATATTTATCGCTATTATCGTTATAATAAAATTATCCTCCTTTATTGTGGCCCCGAAAACCTGACTCGAAATATGAAAATTCAAGAATTCATTAGAATTCAAATTATTGTTAAGAATATGCTCTTCTAGAATCAGTAAAAAGTAATGATGTTGAAAGGCTAGGTTCAGTGTCATTTGAGTTCAAAATTTGTCATTCCTATTGATTTAGTTATGGAGTGAAAAATACATGTTCTAATTAGTATATTTTTATAAGTAACATGCAGAAAACTTGAGAAAATTAGAAAGTGGAGGGCAAGTCGTCTTTAAAGAAGAGAGGAAATGTTATGGATCCAATTTATTTGGAAGAAAAGCAGTGGGAGCTCCGTTCAAGGATATCAATAATTGAGTTTGGAACAGGTACGTCCACCGGCATTGAACCGGAAACGGTGATTTCGAAAGAGTAAGACACGCCAAATCGTTTCGATAGGAAAATAAAAGTTTTGTCTCCCCGGGCGCACGCTGCGCCAACCATGTAAACGACCTCCTTCGATTTTGGTCGGTGGTCGTATATACGGAAGTCCTCCTCGGCGTTATTCTCGTAAATTTGAAAACTTCTACCGAGCACCCCACTTAGTAACATTCTTCTATTCTTTAATAACACGAGCCCGGCATATTACGAAAGTAGCGGGAACTTCTTAAAGTACCTCGAAGGAAATCATGATCGTTCTTTCGAACTATGGACCATGGATTAGGATACTGCGTCACTTGTGGCTCGGAAAACTGTCTTTATACTTTGTCACAGTTCCCGGACAATGAGAATTGCTATCCGATACTTTCCGACAAAAATTACAGCCAGCTTGCACAATTATTTTCGTGAAACTTTTGATTCTTTTGCCCAGTGAAATACCGTCTTGAGATTGTAAAAACTCTGGCTGACTTGTTGCAAAATAGGCAACGAAGAAGATGCAAATCAGACTTTGAACATTTGTGACATTTCTGCCGATTAAAATGACATCAAACAGGACACAATTTGGATCATGTTTAATCCACACAACCTCGATTATTCGAACTAATGGGACCTAGGTGCTGGGATAATGGAACAGCTGTCTAACTACAGTGCTAGATTAAATCTCTGCTGATTTGTACAATGAATCGTGTTGCATATGAGTCGCTTTAGATTGAAATGTTTCAGATAATGAGGAATTTAAATGTTAATTCGGTTAATCGATGTTCCACCGAGCCGTGAATTGAAGAAGCAAATATGCTTCGAATGATGTCACGTTCGATATCGTTTTAGTAGGTAAAATGTCACGAATATATTGGCAAAAGTTTCTTAAAAAGTTAAATCGAAGAGTCTGTTTGAGACGTAGTAACACGGTAACTTCAAACGCAAAAACCGGATAATAAAATCGCGATGTAACGTGATGTAAAGATCAATGATACTACCTTCTTTCGGCTGCACGAACCCATGGACCTCGCAGTAACTTCCGGCGGAGCCAGCAGCGCCAGGTGTATCCAAAGTGAACAAAGTATTCGCGGAGGATGTGACACCGTCCTCCGGCGTCTGCAGCAGACTTGTGGTCTGCGACAACGTCCGTTGTTGATGATGGGGATGATGATGGATGTGATGCTGTTGCTGCTGCTGTAGCTGGTGTTGTTGTTGTTGCTGCTGTTGCTGCTGCTGTTGTTGAGCCGCCAGCATCTCCTCGTGCCGGCATTTCGAGCAACGGCGCATCTCCGAGCGAACACGCAACAGCCAGACCATGCCGAACAGTGCCATAGCAATCTCTAGTCCCGGTGACCTCGATGGGTGCTTCATGCTCGCTGAATCAAGGTCATCGAGGCTCCAGAAGCCAACGCGATGCATAGCACTGATATCTTTTTCGGACAATGAGCTGGCTCTTCTCGACGACGCCGGTTTCTCAAACGATGAGTTTGTACGCTGCTTCAGCTGTGCCCCTCTGATCAATTTGGTTCGTTGCTTTCGAAGCCCTAGCTTCTATTGCCTCGAAGCAGTCGTGCAGTCTCTGTAGCTATTAAATAATTTCGATCCTTCTCCGCTCTCCGGCTCTAGTTTGTTCCCTTCGTTATTGACATCTCGAACGTTCGATACTCGGTTCTCATCTTCACCGTTCCGATAACACTTTCCGTTTCATTGTTTCATCCCAGTCGAATCACGAAGATTGCCGCCGTCGTTTCTCTTTCCCAGTCTCTCTTCTCCCATCGGCCATTTTCCATCTAGGCAGTATATCTCTCGGCGAATCGTTCAAACGGATCGGCGAAATCCAATTTTTTACTCCGCGATAGCTCCACGCACGTCGGGATCTCTAGGCGTCTAATGGAACCAATCTTCCATAAATTCTTCGTCACTTCGCCGCCATTCCTCTCTCGATCCCCGAAGTATCGAAGTAATCCTACTTTGCCTCCATTCCAAGTCGCGTGCACCACGTTCCATCGATTCCGATCCCCTAGCTGCTCCCGTCGAACCGAGCCGACATCGTTGTCCCGCAGATTTGTCCGAGCCGAGGATCCACCGCGTCGAACCCTCTGTCCCGTTTCCACATTTTTCACTGACAACGGGTCCAAGCCGAATCCGTCAGGATTAGGGTAGCCGATGTAGCTCCGTTCGAAGAGCGCCGCGGTCAGATCGCTATCAACCTGGAAACGAATAACCTTGCCGACTGTAACAGGGCCAGACAGCGACCGAGAAGGATCGATCGGATCCTGCGGGCCACGTGGATGAATCCGACCGTCGATCATCAAACTTCCAAGTGGTATCGAAGGCACGATTATGTTTAGCGAACGAATATCTCGACGAGAAAAAATCCTCGAAAACGACAGAAGATAGGAATAAGACAGCAGTCGACTGGCTCTTCAGGTAGTTGGCGAAGCGTGTTCGACGAATGTGTCCTGTGGCAGTGGCGCGCGTCAACGGCGTACGCTAACGACTAATGAGATCGAGAACTTCGGGGAGAATTGTCCGCGGAGAACGATTACGGCTAATGAAGCCGGCTCATGGACACTTGGGTTACACTTGGTCCCGGAACGGTTACGGCAACGGCTATGGCAACGGCAACGAGTTCACTTATAAAAGTAGAAAAGATTCCATTGAGCCGGGCGCGGGTCGTAACACTTCGGAGGAACTTTTCAGCCGGTGCAGTACGCAGGAGGGGGAGAGGTATCGTTCTTCGGCTAGCGAAGTTTCCCGTCTGCCCCGGTGCCGTGGAAGTTGGAACGAGGCGGGCGAATCCGCAGCACTCGAGCACTCCGGCCGTTTCAACCTCTGCGTCTGTTTTCTCTCGGCGATTCTCCGTGGCCCATCGAGCTGCGCGAGGCTGACGTCTTTCCGAAGGCAGCCTCTCGGAACGGGGAACCTCTCCCATTGAGACAGCACTTCCGGCCACCCTGTATTTCACTTGGTACGCATGAGTGGCCCGGCCGGATTCTTTCTCGGGGAGGACACACGCTAACGTTTGATAGCACCGGCCGATAACGCGCGTCGTCCACCCCCGAACCGAACGTTGCAAACCGAGAGAGCTCCCTCCAAGAGGTTTTGCCTGTCGTAACCACTGGGCCGGGAACGCTCGATAAAAGTGACCCAGGTCTTCTCCCCCTCTCTCTCTCTCTTTCTCTCTCTCTCTCTCTCTCTCTCTCTCTCTTTATCTCTTCTTTTATCCGAGCAACCGGCGATCCGATCCAGACCTCGGTTTTTTCGATGAATTCTATTACGGAGTTTTCGGGTCGTCCCTTTCTTATGCCGGCCTGCAAAAGTCACGGATGGCATTCAGCCTAGCCCCCACCGGGATCCGACTACCAAAAGGAAACACACTCGAACGGAGCCGACGAACGGTTTTCCTTTTGCGCTCGGATTTGGACGGCGGGACAGCATTTTTCGTTCTTTCGTTCATTCGTGCGCCGCGTCTGTTACATCTGGTAATCTCGCGTTTAATACAGGGAAGTCGGAGCTAAGGGTATTGAAGGGTCGGGCGAGACTCGGAGATAGGATATTCGAAGGGATCGGCCAAGTCGATTTCTTTCGAATATAATTTTCTTACATCGCGCCAAAATTAGATTTCCGATCGACCAACGGTACTAGCGATATGTAGGTGGTTCTGTGAGAAACAACAGGGAAATGTATTGGCTTGACAAAGCTATGAACGGCTTTTTTAAATTTCAAACAGCAGGAACGATTTTTTCTGAAGAAAACCGACATTACTTGCTGACCAACCAATTTGTTAATTATAGAAACAATTTTATTGTTTTATAGGTTTGACATGTTTTCGGAATATCTATGCAAAGTTGAAATCGAACACACCATTATGATATTGCGACAACCGTTTCTAGAAGCGTGGTTCTGAGAAGAGGACGTTTGAAATTTTTCGCGTATTTTTTCGAAATAAAAAATGTATAAATATTGTTAAAAGTACAATTAAGTCATTAGAAAAAAGTTACTTCAATTGCTCTTAAATTCTTGGTGAGGGCGAAATGTCATAAGTAGACTGCGGACTTTATGCATTTATGACAAGACTGAGTTGCAATTTGAAAGAGTGGAAATATTAAAAGAGTCTAAAAATACCAATGCATTACTTTCAGAAGTAATGAAAGACATTTTTCCCCTCAGTTTCTGTTCCTTGCAACTCGCATAGAAAATGTTTATCTTTCGTAAAGATCCGTAGTCTAGTTATAAGATTTGATCACGTTACCTGCGTGTTTTAGGCCGCGAACAGTATGCGGGTAAAATGAGATTCGAAGCAGAATGTCGCGGATCGACTTCGCCGAAGAGCATCCACGAGAACTGACGGAAGGGGTTGGGAATTGCAAGAAGGGTCGACGAAGGGCGTAGTGGAAAACACTTGTACGTTCTTCGAGTACTGACTGCTGGCACTCCTCGACACTGCGAGGAACAAGATGCTGGTATCTGTCACGTACATGTAACAATTAAAACTCGAATCGTCCGCTCGAGGGGTTGCTTGTTAACGACGATTCGCGGATCGTGAATATTATTTGTCCATTATTAACGCGAGTCGAGCTACTCCTGTCAACGATGGCACGTCGTGATTCATTCCAGCTATTATTACAATCATTGACGTCACTTAACGCGATATTATCTCTTAATTATGTTTTATTGTGAGCCTGTGCTTCTCCAGTTTCGGAAAATAATCTATTTTCTGGGAGCAATGCTGTTTTTCGAAATTATTGGGTTGGCAAGAAAGTAATTTCGGTATTTTAAGGTGAAGTAGAGCCCAATTTTGTTTACTCCAGCAATGAGCTTTAATGAATAAGATATTTTCCCTTTTGTTCGATGTTCTGTTGCAAAGAAGAATAAATAAGAAAATATATTATAGATTAAAGTTCATCGTTTGAATAAAGAAATTCGGTTTTATTTCACCTTAAAATATCGAAATTACTTTCTTTCCAACCCAATATATACATTTGTATATCCTCAATAATTATTAGGCTGGGGATTTTCGTTCAAAATAAAAATTGGGATGTGTTAAAAGTAAGACAACAGTATTTCTAAATTCTTTAAATATTCTACTGTTTCGCATTTGATTTTTAGGTGACCCATCCTGTATAGTTTCCTCGATAGATTGTATCAGAGCTACAAATCAGGGGATCCGCATATAAAATGAGCCATAAATCTTTCCGTAATTCTTTGAACTGCACAATGGGAGCGATTCATCAAAATAGAGGAGGCAATCCTTTCACGCCGACCGAATAGAGACATCACGCGAGCCGACACACACTATTTTTAATTTTCCGAAATGCGCTAATAAAGTTATTTCAGCCTGAAGGCACCGGTTTTGCATCTACAGCTGTCGCGTGCCATAGGCAGCCATTCTAATTGAGTTTTTCAATTTCTTGGTGTTTCGTCCGAGCGAAAAACTAGATTGCGTTCCATAGACTATTTCCTCGATACGGGAGATCAATCAAAAGAAACAATTAACCGACGCTGCGGGGAGCAAGGCGAGGATATAGCGGTCGGTAAAAATTCGCGAATCGCCATAGCCTTTGCGAGCGTTTAATCTGTTCGCTGCAGGGCTTTGTCCGCGCGTTGCCTCGGTCAAAAGCAACGCAAGCGGCTAAATAAACTGGAAACGAATGGGATAATAACGCCGGGAAAAATAATGCAGCTGCCTGTATGCGTCACGGTGGTGCAGTAAATCACGCCGATGGGAACCGGGGAAATAATGCATCGTCGATGAACGTTAGGGACGAGGAGTGATCCACCGACCAAATGAACAATTTGATTCAAGCCGTTGGAAAATCATCGATTCGATCTATAACGTACTGCTCGAAATCGAGCAACGTTCCCATTGTGCAAAATAGCGCCGCAAATTATTCCAAACAAATTCTTAAAAATCACTGCCATTGCACAGAGGAGTCCCCTTAAGGAGAGTATCTCTATTTTTCAAGAAAGTGCACAGACAAAATTCAATTTTGATAATGATCCAGATGTATGAAATCACATTAGAATTCGATAGTAGAATGTCCACTTAGCCAGCAAATATAAAAATGACTACTAAATATAATTTATAATTATGTACATATTAATAGTATCAAAAAATGCAGTTCACTTCGTTTACTCTTGTGGTATTGTATTATGGCTTTAAAATTCTCTTTACTTGCGTTGCATCGTATCTAGAAATATGTATTGTTATCTTTCACTATCGAAGATACATTTGCAAATTTCTTCTGTCCACATTATGCTTCAAACAACCTTCTAAACCTCCATAATTCAACTAGACTTGTAACACATTATACCACTTCATACATTGTTAATTTTCTGAATTGAAAGCTGGTATCATAAGTTCTACGATACGCTACGGAGCATTTTTGACAAATTATAAGATCCATTGTTTTTCCTTTGTTTTGTCACAGCTATCGCGGGCGGCCATCGCTAGTGATGGGCATACAATACTCTGTCTTGCAAATTGTCAAACAAATCAAATCACCACAGAGTTTCGAATCAATTCGATATTTATTCGAAATCAGAAATTCTTGAAAGTCTTTTAAAAGTCTTGAACATTTTAAAAGTCTTGAACATTTTAAAAGTCTTGAACATTTTAAAAGTCTTGATAATCTTAATAAATGTTATACTTTTTATAATATTGGTACGTTAATGCGTAATCATTGTTTCTTGATAGATGTAACATTTCAAGAGTTTCAATTCTTACAAACGTTCCAAAGTTTTAAGGCTTTCAAGATTTTCAAGAGACGTGTTGTCCACAGCTCGGACAAAAGGCAAGTGAGTTAGAAGAACAAAAAACAGAAAAGAATCAAACAAAATAAAACATTAACGAAGCGGTCGCGCGGGAGCGGCCCGCTTCTGTTGCGCACGCATCTGAAAGAAACGCCTGAAGTATTTGTGATCTACGTCACTCCAACAAAGACAATGAAGACTTTCAAGACGTCCAAGAGTTTGAAGAGTTCTAAGCTTCGAATTATGTTGCAAGTGATTCGAATTTTTTGTCGTAGATATTGAATCGATTCGAAGTGATTCAGACCCCATCACTAGCCACCGCGCAGCGGTTCAATCAAAACTTATGGTCACTAATGCCAAAACTACCACCAAAACGAATCCAACACCTACATTACCAGGACTTTAAATCATAAAATAATGCTGAAACAGTTTTGACCCGCTAGATTGGCATTTTTGCCCAGTGTGAAGTGGTAGGACCATCTGCTATACTTGAAGATCCCTAACTTCCTAAAGACGGCACCCACGAATTCACTACATCCGATATTTGCACAAGTTCGAGTTACCAATCATCATCCGAGGTTTGCGACCTTCAATTGCTGCCCACAAATCATAAATTACCAGAAGCGGAACAGTGTCGGTCTACTTTCTATTTCCCTAAAAAACAAGTTCTCGCTGACATGCAGCATCGTCTCTTTATAACCTGATTTCGGTCACCTCGTTTTAATCGCGCACTTCTCCCACAAAGAACAAAAGTTCCTCTACGGTACCGTCGACGGAAAAAGAATGGCAACGAACAGCTCGCGTGAAAGGAATATTATGCCACGTGTTCGCATGGGAGTCATTTTCGGGAGTAGCTCTTACGTTTGTGTCTCACGAATTTGACTCTCGAGAGCGGCGCCGAGAGGAGTAAGTTGCCGGAGACTCGGTCTCGGGCCCGTGTGCATTACAGCGTGCTCCGCTCTTGAATCAACCCTCGAGAGTGAAATTTTCGAGGCGACACGTTACGCTAGTCAGTATTTTATCTCGTAGAATTAGCATTCTTGAGCTGCGTCATCGTTCAAGGGACGATCTGTCGAGTAACGCTACTTTAATTATCGCGCCGCCGATTTATTTACGACCTTGTTGCTTCAAAGACGTGCTAAGTCGGGCCCTACCATCACCACACAGTGCGGCCGATCGCCGATCTAGCTGTTCAAAATTCAGAAAACCAGTGCGACCAAGAACCTGTTTACGCGACAGAACAAGTATGGTTTTTCACCCCCCCCCCTCCTCTCCCATAACTTTATTTAACAACAAAAACTTAATAACTTTATTATTACAAAAGAAAATATAATTATAAAAAGAGGAAAAACCAGAAATTACATGTTCTTTGACATAGAAATTGAAAAATTCCTCATTGTCAAATTATGGACGTATATGGATATGAAACTGGTAGAATCTAATAACGAAATAATCCACAAAGGATGAGCAACCATGTTTTTGAGGTTATGATAGGTTCTTAGCAAGTTACACATTTCTAAAGTTTGAAAAGGACTGTAATTATCAAAGAAATTACTCCACTAAATAAAATAATGGATGGTAATATAATATAATATAATACTTGCGTTCCCCTTTATGTACTCCATAGCTGGTGAGAAAGGTTTTATTACTCAACGTTTAAGAGAGCACTACTAAAAGTAAAGATTTCACTAATAATCTGATATTGACCGGGAGGATTAGCAGGTGCTTCATTGTTTACTTAAAACCAGTTCAAGGTCTCTTTAGCCAAATATTTGTTATGTTTCGAGCTCTCAAACATATAATTAAACACCACACAAGCGTTGGGGGGCAAAGTCCAATTTCCATTTTGGGACTTTTGAACAGCTAGATTGGCGATCGGCCGCACTGTGCACCGGTTGAGTTGATCAATTATTATATTTTTTATTCCACAATTCAATGATCGAATTTTGTTATTCAATCTCTATACACAGTTTTTCAAGTTCTCTACACAGATTAGCACTATTCGTATTGAAAATACTTTGAATTCTTGTGTTGAAATGCGACTCGATATACAATAGATCGGTCATTAATCGATAGCATTATCGATTATTATTTTCGCGCAACGTATTATGCAGCACGGAAAACAAATCAGGAGAGAGTCTTTCAAATATTACAATACAGTACATCGTATAAAACAATGCTCAGATAAGCGATCCACACTTCTGATATTTTATTATAACTCTGCGTTCTTTCCATTTTAACACCCTCGAAATATTATTGTGCATATTAAAAGGACCATCGTTCTGGGAAATTGTGTTCAAGAGGTATGTATCGATAAAAATATTTTTAATATACTATTTTCAGGTCTACCATGATACACCGCGGTAATATCATTCATTTTATTTATCACAAATTGTGGAAAGTGTAGAAATATAACCGCATTGCGTACGAAATATTGTAGTATATCGTTATTATCAGAAATTGGAAAAGTTTCCGTGGTATATCGACAAATGCATGTGTACAAATAATGGCATGGCGAGCAAGTAAAATTTTAGCTTAAAAACCAAGCCCACCCGGTATATCATCCGAGTTTACTTTAGCCTGACGGTAATCTCTCGAATAACTATGCCAAGGGGAACTGAGAACTATCGCTCATATTTCTGCCCGCGTTTACGACTGAACGGGACGAAGTCGCTCGCGCGAAACTCCGCGACGAAATTAGGGGAAAATCCAGGCGGGATACGAGCCTAGGCAACACGTTCAACGCGATTAAACGGGATGGCTCGCATGATCGCGACGCGACGCGTCGCGCTGCGGATTCGTTCCGGTTACACGGTCCAGATTTACGAGGTGTGGACGAAAACACTCCACGGAATTTATTAATAAAAATTGTTCGTTTGAACCTCCGCGAAAATTCTGCAATTTTCTTTATTTCACATCTTGTCTCCTTCATTATTTACCTTTGAATAGGACTGCCATATTTGTACAGTCACAAATTTTAATCTTTTACTAGAAGGCTAAAATCATTAGCTGATCATATTATGTAAAATAAGAAGATCAATGTTGATCTCAAAGAAACAGATCCACAGATGTGACAAACGAAAATTGAGGCATAAGAATTTGAATAAATCTAGTCGAGACTGTCATTATATCGTTAACCCCTTGCCCTACGATTTATTTTACGGTAGATCGAATTTAGATAGAATTTCCTAAAAAAGAAGAAAATTGATACAAATTGTTTGCCTATATGTTCTCGAATAGCTGTATATTAACAAAACCAAAATAGAATTTTATTTCGGTTTAAAGGAAATTATTAACATACATTTTTATCAGAATCCGTTCAGAATCTTCATCACGAGTCAGACACGATATTGTAAGGCAAGGGATTAAAACCTTGCGAGGGTTAAAAAATCCTTGTTCAGAAGAGATTAACCCTTTGCCGTATCTTTTCTTTTACAGTTACAGTGATTAGAACGTCATTATCCCGATAAATGTCGTAGAAGAGAAGAGAAAATTTATATTTTTTGTATAGCTACATTTATTTAAATGCTTAAATCTGGATTACAAACGAATCAAATTTTATTTCATCTAAAATGAAACGCGTAACATTCATATTTATTAGACTTTGTTAAAAACCTTCATCACGAGTCTGGCTCGTCAAAATACAGCAAAGGTTTAAAGTGAAATTATTCGCATCGTTCACGACTAATAAAACGCTGTACGGGCTGATTACCTATTCAGAATTGGTGAAAAGTGTGTCAAAATGAGAGTCCTCAGCCTTAAGTCATAATTACACTGCGGATGTTTATGCATTTATGGCTTCTGAAAATTTTCAAAAAATGGTAGAAATTCCACAGAATTTAGTACGATTTTTACTACCACTGAAAACAAGATTTTACATGATTCCACTTTCTTAAGATTTGCCTGGAAAAATTGAAACATCCGCAGTCTAGTCATAAGCAAAGAATTGGATGTGCAAATACGTTTTCGATCTGCTAAAATCGGAAACTCCATAAGAACGACGAGCGACATCATCGCGAAACTTGACCAGCTGACGAATAGGGCCATCGGTTACACGTTCCAATGAAAGAAACAGCCTCGCTGCGTCGCGTCGTGGACGCGGCAGAAAAAACTCATCCCGCGAACTTTTCGAGCGCATCTCGTATTTCGATTCGGCGGGCGTCGAAGTATTCCCGACTTCGTCCGCGACGCATGAAAATGAATGGATATTCTCGTTCGTCCGGTCCCGCGAGAAATTTATTCGGTGCGCGTTATTTAAAAACGTGGCCCAACGACACGTAACGGCCCGGTTCTCGCACGTGTCACTCGTATATAAAACCTGGAGGTAGAAAAAGGCAAAAACATACGAAACGATATTAAAATATTATCGCGGATTCGCGTCCGTGCCGTTGTATATTCGATCAAGGGATGAGGGGGGGAGGCGAGGGTGGAACGGAGGGGGCGGTGCAACAGCGACATAAATATGGAACAGCCAGACAAATCGATATCGTTGAAAAATATGGAGAGTCCGTCGAACCGGGGATCTTCGATTTTATTTTGATCGCGAGATCGAGACCGGCCGCGAATTATGCAACGAAATAATTCCTGTCACGCAGTCGCCGCGTTCGCATCTATTCGCGGGAAAAATTTCTCGGGGCGTGACAAATGAAAATATTTGACGAGGATCGCATCGCGCGGTGTGCACGCGAACGAATCGAGGCGGGATTTTTCGCGGCGATCCCGGTGACACAATCGGTCGCGACGCGATCGTTGCCCGCTGAAAAATTGCGAGCATACCCCCCCCCCCCCCTCCTCCTCTTGAACCGACTGATTCGAAACCGTTAAATGCGACGTTTCATTTGCGATTTTTAACTTGCGTGTTAAGGCTTCAGAAATCATAGGTGTATTATAGACGGAATTGAAACCCTTAAATGGTACCGTGTTTACTGGGTTCAGAGTTGGGCATTAATCCATTAAAATTTTAACCAAGATTGATTGATTAATGTGTACAATTAAAAAAGGTAATCATTGAAAAATCGACGATTGATTCAATCGATTGATGAAGTTAATCGTCAATCGTTGATTAAAAAAAGAAATCGTCGAAAAATCGGGGACTGATTTAATCAATTGTTGAAGTTGGCACATAGAAATCGTTATAAATTATAGACCAAATGACAATATACCAAAACTCAGTTTACATTTTTTTCAATATGCATACAGATTTGATTCCGTATTTCATTTCGAAATTTCAGCAGTTAATCATTAATTAATTATTCGATTGACGACTGCGATTGAAAATAATGTAATCGTTAACCGCAATTAACGACTAAAGTAGGAGTTTGATTGTTAATTGCGATTAACGATTGAAGTAGAAATTTATTCGTCAATCGTTGATTAAATTTTTGCCCAACTCTGGTTCATACTACGAGTTTCCTCAAATTCTGTATAAACTGTGTACTTTTAAGTATTTAGGATAATGCGTGTTAAGGTATATTAAATGGGTACGCGTGATACTGTTGAGACTATTTAATCTTGAGAAAATGCTAACAATTAACGGTAACCTGGAGAGACTATCTCGCTCAGTATATATATCCGCGCGCTGAACGAAGTGCATTCGTCGACGTCTGTTAGCTTTCTGTCCCACTGATAAAAGACCTTTTTGGGGGGGGATTGGTGACGTCCTAAAAACCGATAAAACGGGGGGAGGAATTCTCCATTCCTCAAGAGCAATGGAGAAAGTTTCCTCCGCCGAAACAATGTGTCAGGGATCAACGCCAAGGACATAGCAACGGTCGGGCCAGGGTTCTGGCAATCGTCACTTTAATGACCGTCCCCTCAACCCAACCGCCTAGAGTGTGCTCTTGGGAAAGATGGAATTTCCGCGTCCAGAAAATCCCTCTTTCCCACGCACCATGTCCGCTAGAAGTATATAATTTAAGACACAATAATCCAAATGTTCTAAAGAAGTTCAAGATACTTGATATTTGCAATTATCTTAAAAGCTGCGAAAGTTAGTGTACAGAAATTTTGGTGGGTCATGAGCCCAGCTGATCAAATATTATGTATACAGTAGTGTTATTGTACACCTTTGCATACAGTTACGTATACAGAACCGAAATTGCAGGCAAGGAACGAGGTGTCCAATCAGTCGTATAAGATTTCCCACCCGTTCAAACTCCCTCACTATTAAATCGCAGCCGCTGCCAATGTGTACATACCGGGGGTGTCAGCGATCTGGCGGTACAAGCCGAAAGAAGGTGAGTCTACGTGAAAAAAGAAGTATAATGTATCTATATAATAGTATAATGTATGTTCATTTTCGAGAAAATCGGGCTCGAAAATGCAGCGCATACGCATGCTATTAGACAGGAATCGGCTGGTGCGTCCGACACTGATTGTGCGGTGACACAATCGGCCTCGACGCGATCGTTGCCCGCTGAAAAATTGGGAGCCCGCACCACTCCCTTCGGACCGACTGATTTGAAACCGCTAAATTCGACGTTCCATTTGCGATTTTTATTTATCTCGACACGCTGGGCATCGATCGCCAGGATTTAATGCGACGCCGATGTTATCGGCACAATCCCGCTGCGTCACGTCTGGAAACCAGACCGGAAGCGGACCGGAAGCGTTGCCAATCGTAGCCGAAAACGCGTGCTATGTTTTTTTTCCATTCCCACGGATGTTTACATTGCGCCACCGTTGTTCCCGTGACTGCCGGCTCCAGGATCGACCCGGGCTCCCCGTTGTTTTCCTTGTTTGGGAAGACACGTTCTCCGGGAATCTTGGATTGTTAGACCCGGCTGCGCCGGGGTACACAAACACGGATCTGCGAGACGGTATTTATTTAATCGTCGAATAATATGGAATTTATCTAACGTTGTAGTTTTTCTGTAAGAACTTGTACTGTTGAATTTTTTCAAGCGGTTAGTGAAACAGCGAAACTTAACTATTTTCTTAGATATAAAACTATGTTTCCTTGGAAAATTAATTTATGCATCTTATGAAAAAAATCTTATTAAGAAAAATTATGCTGAGGAGAAAAATTGCACTTGAACGTACAAACTAACGTTGTATTGTAATCAAATTCAAGCCTCGCAGGAGTCGCAAAGATTTACCATGAAGCAAATTCAATTCCATTCGCCGCGGCAGAAAAGAATAGGTAGGGCAGAACAATATAGAGAATGTGTAAAATTATGAAACTTAATTATCAGGAGAGCATTATTCTCGATTTAGAAGACGTATTTCAGCTGGCTACGGCCTCTAAACCGCTCCTTAAGCTACTTCAATCTTCCTGCATTATGCAGTCCGTTCAAACAATACTTATAATGGGCACAATGGGCTCAAAAATCCTTTGTTTCCTTTACCACCGTAATTCCCATTCAAGAAACTAATTCCCCAAGTGGTAATTTTCTTCTCGGCCAATAAAAGAAACTTCTGTCGCGAGCTCGCCAGTTCGAAAGCTCGGCTCAGCCCGCTTCGAGCCCGTAATCGAAAGTTTTTAAATTATTGACGGGAAGAGGGCTACGGTGTATACACGCTCGGCCACTTGCGAGGTGTGTTTGATAGAGTTCCGGAACTGTGTTTATTAAAACTTTCCCGACCGTGTTTATGAGCGGCCGGCAGAAATATGTAACCCATTTCGGGAGCTCGTCGGCGAGATTCCAAATTGCCCGCCAGTATCCTAGACTGCGTCTAATTTAGAGCTGGAAATCCGTGTCGGGCGTGTTACACCTGGTAAACGTCCTGTCTGCTGAATTTATGCCACGATATTGTCAGACGCACGCCGGAAAACACGGTCAATGTTAATCTTCGCTCTAACGGCCGTCTGGGGGACGTTCAGGTACCCCATTCCCCACGCAAATTGACATTCAACCTCTTAGATCTGCACCGTGATCCTTTAAGTGTCGCTCACGTTCGTGTTAATCATAAAAGTTCCCAAATGTCTTCAATTCCTCTTAATAAGCAACAATTGGGTAAAATCAAAACGATTTGTCATTTTTTAACCAAATGAACTGCTAGATCGGCCCCCCGAATCATTGCTCATTGGTTCCGTAAAAATTCCATCAAAATTAGGTAGAATCAAAGCAATTCAATTCACAAAATGAAAAGTGAAAAATTTAGATTTATGGTGTTAATTATTGAAATACACACTCCATTTGTCAAGGCAGAAACGAATTTTTAACTCGGAGGATTAAGTTTTATTACGCTGCGGAGTTTATGCGTTTGTGGGGTACACAACAAAGAGGGGTACCTTCGATTAAAAATAGTGGAAAGGTTAAAAGAATGAAACGGTATCGAAACATTTTTATTCTGCAGAAAAATCCGCAGTCCACTAATTACGCAGACAATTAACGAAGCGAACGATGCGAGCGTGCTAAAGTTTCAGCTAGCCCTTTTTAATTGATTCAGGCCCGGGATATCCCTTCGGTAAATTTGATGACGTGACCCGGCGATAGGCCGGGCATAATCCAGTGCAGATAAGTATCGGGTAAGCTATTATCGCGGAAACGTAGGGCAAGTTATGTTCCAAGTATACGCGATAATCACGGTGACGGCGTGGATAACGGGTGGTGGTGGGGGGGGGGGTACAATCAAACACAGGACATATTAATATTCCGCTAATGCTTCGCGATTGAATTTCAATGGAAAGAAAAAGGTATTGGAGGGGCTGCCAGGATCGGTTCACTTCGATTTCCCATGCAAATATTAGCAGCCGTTACCGGTTGGCATTGGTTTAATTGGTTTTCTGTCCGATCACCGGGGCTCGATCGTCGAATTAATTGGTCTAGGTTCGGGACGGAATTAGCACAGATAAATCCCCGTCGAATACCCGCAAATGAATATCGATAGATTTGTTTACCAAATTCGGAGCGCGACGAGAGACCAGGCCCGGAGTCCCCGTTAATAGGGAAAGTATCATAGTTCCGGACTATCGGCTATCGTGGCCGGAGCAGATGCTTTGAAATTTCACCCCCCAGATCAGCGGCAGCATCACCCGCCATTGTTTTTCCATGGACCAGGAGACCTGGATCCTCTGGCAACGCGATTTCTCTTTGACGTACCGTGATCACGCAAACCGGTATTATCTGCCAACGCGGCCGATAGATCCTACCCACAGCTTTAAATATTTCCAGGTTCCGGCACATTAATCGCCCAAACGATGCAATCGATACGCGCGCAATACGCAGGGCTGCGGTCCTTCAACCCTTTGCAAAAGAGACACGTGAAAGGAATAACGAGACGCGCGCACACTTGTCCAGAAGCTACAGCACATCGATTTCAGTGGAAATAGAACGGAAATGAAGGAAATTCTCCGAATTTTTCCCGAGAGAGAACCAGCTTCCCTAGCTTTAATCCTTCGAGGCCGATCGTCGGTTTTTTTGCGTATGATGGATATTGTATGACGTTAGCGATGTTACCGTAATCTTTTCCATAACTATGTCCAAATTCTACAAAGTAAATGACAAAGTATGTCGGTGATCGTGTCAATCAAGTTTACCACATGTAATCCATTTGTAAATATTCGTCAGAGTGATTGTGCACTGATGTCATTCCCGAAGGATCAGGGGGGATATTTATATTAATCGATTTAAGTTTTTATCAATTTGAAAGGATTCTTCTGATTCAGATTCTTCTGATTCCTTGAAAGGGGTCTTCTCTAGAGCCTGTACGCATTGATTGGAAATTTTTGTAACGAAATCACACGACTGTTTTAGAGATGAGAAATTAATTTGTCAATGAAGTAATAAAGTCTGAAAATAAATTCAAGAAAAAAGAATTTAAGATATTTAAACATTTACTATAAGTCGAATGATAAAGGAATTAGTTTGTCGATGGAGTTTGAACCGACTACGAAAGACGGAAAGAGCCAAATGCTAAGGGGTTAATAAATGAACTCATTACACGCGCAGATAGATATCTAGAGTCAACCATCAGGGTCCGGGTCGCTCGACGTAGCTCTATCTCACTGCTGGTGTATTCCGTTCACACTTCCTGTCAAACAGAGCCAGCGAGACGTAGCCATGTTTAATCAACTATACACGGGTTTGTCGAAGCGTGAGGTCATTAGATGACCATTCCGTCTCGATGTTCGTTGCTGGTCCTGTATCATGAACTACTATGGACGTACTGTAGCATGCCGGATTAGATTCCTTGATTCATCCAAAAAATATGTGTTTTCCTACTGGCCTAACATGAAGAAGTTCCTGTCCCATTGGAAAAATCTCTAGCGTTCTCAATAAATAATGAAGACTGTTAACTCTGAACACGATTTTAAAGAAAATAAAAACTCCAGTTGCACAGAATTTTTTTTAATATTAATATAACCAACTTTTCAAGGTGGGTTAAAATACAGGGTGTCCCAAAATTCTTTCGCTTCCCGGAAATGAGAGGTTCCTGAGGTCATTTGAGGCGACATTTTCCTTTGCAAAAATGGCCGCCGCGGCTTTGTTTACGAGTTATTAACGAAAAATACTGACCAATCGGAGCGTGACCTAGATGCGCGTTGGCACAGTCGGCCAATTGACAGTTGGCGCGCCGGGCTGACTTTGCCAACGCGCATCTAGGTCGAGCTCTGATTGGTCAGTGTGTTTTCCGTTAATATCTCGTAAATAAAGCCGCGGCGGCCATTTTTGCAAATGAAAATGTCGCTTCAAATGATTTCAGGAACCTCCCATTTCCGGGAAGCGAAGGAATTTTGGGACACCCTGTATATCCCACAATGCTTAGAAAGCTAAGCAAAAAAGGTAGAACAGTCTAACCCCAAAGAGTTAATCTAGTCCTAGGCTTGTTATAATTTATTCTGATAACGATGAAGAACCGAGAGGATTTTTTCGTGGCATGTACAAATCTCCAGGCGAACTTCAAGCGAAATAGATCACAGCGCAGAGCTTCGGAACTACCGCGGCTGGCTCGTGTATGCAAACGTATACGGGTAGCAACATGCAGATACTATCGCGATTAGGCGCAGTAACGAACGAGAAACAATTCCCTTTGCCGTGAACTGGCCCGTCACTAATACTTTAACGAAATACACTAACTACCTTCCCAGACGGATGCGGCATTCATTTTATACGTTCAACGGGATGATACGCTCCCAATTTTCACGAGTGTTGCTTTAAACTTCTCCGTATCTGCGTTTCTCTGCAATTCATTGTAACGGCGATATTAGGTTGCCAAGGGAGCTATTTTCCAATGGAATTGTTTCGCTAAATTGTTTGATACAGGGAGCAAGAACAAACATACAAAAAGTACGTAGCTCGAAGCAAAACCGTCCGACGAAATTGAATAAAATGCAATTACATTACGGAACCACTTCATACAAACCAGCATAAGGAATATGTATACATATTTTGTCGAATAAAAGTACCAATGGAACATAAAAATTTTATGAAAGCATGAAAATTCGAATGCCTTCTTCATCAATGCTTTTTAATTATATTTTAATTTAACTCTTGCATGAATATAGTAACAAGCGGGAGTAACGATGCTGATTTCCATCCAAAATTGGTAATATCGGTTTTTAATGTCCGTTGTATTATTCGACACTTCAAACATGATGGTTCAATCATCCAGGCTAATGAAATATACAACCGAATAAATGCTTTCAAACTGCAGGAAGTAGGTGGGGCTAATTTCTCCTCTCCCCTCCCTCCCATTACGGTTTAATGAAACTTCTCGCTTCGGTATTGAAAATAATGTTTAATCCCGAAGCATTTTTACTTTGTTTAACGACGAACAAGCGATAGTCGTTTTCAAAATTACATCGAATAAACTGCCTCGCTGGCCAGAGAAACACGTAATTTAATCGCGCGACGTCTGCTCGGACGAAACAGAGAAGAAAGTTAACCGGGAAACACGAAGGAGAGGCCGAATTGTAAATTAAACTCTGCGGTCCATGCTGGATAATCGAGCATACATTTCAGCGATGAACGTAACTAGTTGTTTTTCTCTTTTTCGTCCAAGAAGACTTCCAGCCGTCGTCGTCATGCAAGGCTTCAGAAAAGTTTTAGTTAATTAAGAAAAAACAGAAACTCTTAATTCATACCGTAATTTAACCGTTTGCACTCGGAGCTATTTCAACTTGAAAATTAAACTTTTCTTCCGATCTAAAATAATTCCATTGTATGATTTTTTTTTCATTTTATGAATATATAATTGATATATTACCTCATACAATACTTAAATGTTTAGTAATTGATTACATCCCAACAGATTTAATAATTTAAACAATATTTTGAATAATGGTACAGCAATTTTTAAGTTGTATATAATTTTCTAAGGGTAAAAAAATGGCTATTTGCACCGTATATACGTATCTTCTTTCTTTCTGGACATCTATTTTTCACTCCATAACTAAACTCAATAGCAATGACCAATTCTGAACTGAAATGATACTGAAATGACGAACTTAGCCTTTCAACATCGTTATTTTTTACTGATTCTACAAGAACATATTCTTAACTATTAAGTGTACAAATAAGTCCGGTGCCTTTTTAGCATACTTTTGATCTTTATTTATAAAAAAAAGGGAATAGACGTTACGTTTCGAAGCTCCCAAGCTTCTTCAAACGAACGGAAATTGCTTGTCGAGTTACACCAAACTCCTCAGCAAATTTCTGTTGTGTTTGACAAGGATTTTCATTCAATAATTGCTCTAATTCCTCGTCCTGCACTTTTTTCGACATCCCACTGTGTTCTCCATCACTGAGATCAAAATTTCAAATGCAAAAAGAATACAGTGTCTGAATACGAAGAATACGAATGTGCTGTTTCTTAAACGCTATGGTGCAAAGAATTATTTTTTGAGGTTATGTACCAATTAGTGTAAATTTATGTAGTGTGTTTAGTAGGGTAAGATTGATGCTTTGAAACACCAAAGCGGCGGGAGAAAATTTTAATTTGAATTGCAATCACAATTGAATATATGTAAAGGCATCGAACTTATTTGTACACCCAATATAATTTACTGACCGATAATCATGAATTCTTGAATTTTCATATCTCGAGTTTCTGCTAGGCTTTCAGGATCGCAACCCTACTATGCAACGGTTCGAAATTACGCAACCCTTAAAATTCACCATCCATCGTCCCGAAATTGCAGGGGACAGTCTTGGCGGTGTAGCTCTGGCAGAAGTTCCCGTGTCCCTTGAAAGGGTTCTCGAAATTAGCCGTGAAAGGGCGTACGCGTTCCGAGCCGGTAATTTTCAAGGGTGAACTGTTAGATTTTACGTTTCGGCGCAACATGGGTGCGTGCCGGCGAGAGGCTCTCCTCTCGCGGCTACCCTGGAGAGTGCTTTTACTTTTAATTCAAGGAATACGAGCCTGCCCCGGTAAAAGTTGGCCCGTCTTTGCCCGGCCCGGGTATTCATGAAGTTTTGAAATAATTAAATGAACTCGCCCCCTCGGGCAAGAAACGGCTAAGCGACTCCCTAGGAAATTTCACAATGACCCGACGGATGGAAGGGATGGAACGAGGGTTGGTAGGGGGTCGAAGAAGAACGAAGAAACGAAAGAGAGGGGGACGTCGACGGAGCAAGGTCTCCAGAAGGGAGAGAGAAAGATTCCGCAAGAATCGCGGTGAGTTTACGAGCGACAATTGAAAGTTTCTCTCCGGGGGAAAATTGATTTAACCGGTAAAAATGAGAGAGCGCTTCCGCTTTCGGCGGTATGTTTGCCGTTTCCCGTGATCCTGTTCGGGACTTCTCGCGCGGTACCCACGTAAAAGCGGAAATGAATCGTGGAAATTCGACTGGATTACTTTCTCCCTCTTTCTTCGGAGAGCTCCGGGCAGCCCGGGACCCGAGGAGAAATCGGTTTGCACGGTGTCCCGGGCTGTGTTAACTTTCGTTCGCCGGCCGAAAACCATTTTATATTTGCAGATTCCCTTTTTCCTTCCGCTATCGTCGCGCTCCGCTCTACCCTCGGGAAACTCCTCCGCTCTTCGACGGAAACTTCGAAGGACTTTTTTCGGCGGAAAGTTTACCGGTCGCGGCGCGGCGCCGCCGACCGTATTCGAACCGTTCAGGCTTCATTTAAATAATTTTCGCGCGGTCGACCCGACCGTGTAAGTTCCGCGAAGCGAGACGCGCCTGAAAGCCGCCGGATTATTTTGCTTTAAAACAATTTACTCCGCTCGAATAATTGGACCAGCGAGCCGACTCGAGTTCAGGATACTCCTGGAATAATTGCCCGAAGAATATGTGATTTTTCCCGGTGAAAGTTGTACTCTGCGCGGTGAGGGGAATTCGTTGGATTTATTGTGCCACGAGTTTAGAACAGGGAAACTTTTCTCTTCAGTTTTTAATCAACTCTAGATAATTTCACGCATTTATTGCGTTTATACATCATCGAAATAACAAGAAACGGTTCAGTTTATAAAAATGACAAGACTGCATTTATATTTAGATTGTGTGCGATATTTATCACGACATCTGTTGGAATTGAATCTATTATTACTCCCACTAATCAATGAAGTCAATTGGTAATTTTACTAATTGTAGAATAAATACTATAAAACCATTTGACCGAAGGTGGTGGGTTCAATGTTAATATTTTACTAAAACCGATCAAAAATCAGTTACCCTGCAACTGCAACGATCAAATAGGGTGCGGGGATGAAGAAGACGAGAGAAAAAGTCAATTATTTTATAGCTTCCGCGGGGTGTTCTGGTCAGCTATTGAAGAATCCACCGGTATCGCGGAGGCCGTGTCTTCTGAGATTTCTTTTTTTCTACTCGCCTGCCGCCTTTCTTTCTCTCCATCCCGTTTTTTCGAAGCCTTTTCTCTAGCAGCCTTTATATTCTCCGGAGTAGAAGAAAAAAACACACACACACACAGAAAACGGAGAAAAAAAGAAGAGGAAGAACTACCTTTCCGGCTCGCGCAGACTTTTAAGCCTTCACGAGCCTCGACACACAGCCGGTCGTTTCTAGCTGATAGCCGGCACGGATGGAACGCAATAAAAGAACGACTCGACGGCGGCGCTGGATGCAGCTGCATGGAGAAAAGAAATTCCTTCCAGTCGTTTTAATTCGCGTAAACGCGCACCTCGGTTTTCTCTATCCCTTCTCCCCCCCCGAGTTCCCACCCCGCGCGAATTCGTTCTCTCCCTCTTTTTTCCCTATTCGCGTCGAATCTTTCTACGATTTGTTAGTTTCCCGTTCAACACATCCAGTCTAAAAGATGGCGGATGTGCGCTATTATACTGTGTCCGCGGAATTCGCTGACCACTCGATACAAGTCGGAACATCTTCAAGTCTTGCTTGCGTATCACTTTACATCTATGCCTACCGAAACCAGTCAAAATGACTGGTAGTTAAAAAAAATGCTTAGTTATACATATATATATGTATATATTTTTTAAATGAATACTCAATTATAATTTCATACAGTATAATTTTATTATTATAGTATAATAAAGAATACAGTTACCAAATAACATAAGTAGTAATTCGAAATTTTATTTTAATTCTCAGTCAAATACTTGGTATACAGAATGGCCGCGTAAAACAGCTTCGATCTCTATGTTACGTTACATCACGGCTATGTTTATGTTTTGGCACCAGATAAGATGTAGGGTGCGGTAACATTTCTTAATAAAAACATCGATAAATCTATCTACATACAGTGAAACCAATTAATATTTGGACGCTCTAAAAAAGACGATAACTTTTTTAATATTGTACTATACGATTTGAACTTTTTTGGGAAGCTAGAGCAATTACTTTACTACAGGGTGTGAAAAGAAATTTTTTCAAAAATTGCAATTTATCGGAATTGTAGAGAAAATACTAAAAGTTGCAAGTTACAACTTTTTTATGTGTGAAAATTTAAAAAATACATGTGTTTTGTAGATCTGTGCCAATTAAACGTTTAAAGGTGGTAAAAAATTGCAGATTTTTACAATTTTCCGCCTCCAACTGCAATAAATCGAGGATTCTTGCATCTGTCAATGACTGCCGTTTTTTCCCGCTTCAACTGATTTCGATGAAACTGTCACAGGGCATACAATTGACACAGATCTACAGAACGTATTTTCAAAATTTTCAATATAGGCCCACACACACATAAAAAATTTGTAAAATGCAACTTTTACATTTTTTCTACAATTCCGATCAATTGCAATTTTTGAAAAATTTCTTTTCACATCCTGTAGTAAACTAACTTCCCAATCTCTAGCTTTCTAAAAAAGTTCAAATCGTATAGTACAATATTAAAAAAGTTATCGTCCTTTTTAGAGCGTCCGAATATTAATTCGTTTCACTGTATCTAATTAACGGTTTCAGGTTCGGGAAACGGATTATAGGATACTTTTCTACTTTGAGAAGTACCAGTCACGATAACTGGTATTGGTATAAGTAGCTATGATACAAAATTAATTTGTTTCTATATAAATAAAATAAAAATAAAATTCATTATATTACACCTTTAGTTATCGCTGTAAAAGTCATTACATCATTGCGGAAACAAAATTTAACATAAGGCAGGAATTTCAGAACGAAATTATAAAACCAGTCATTTTGACTGGCGTGGTAGATCTATAGTGTTAAAGATAGTATACGCGTGCTGTCTTTCAGACTGGAAGTGTATCTGGGCGACGCGACGCGCGACGTTACACGTTTTTAAAAAATAGCGTGACGCAGCGGAAGGGATGCGATCATTTAATGAGTTCGTTTGTAGCTGTGTTACCACCCCCGCGGGTCGCTGGCCCGTTATTATTGCAAGTGCAGGTCGCCGACTGCGCCGAGAGCTCGTTCCGTTTCGTATTGGGGCGAAACGCGAGGGGAACCGACTGACATGAATTTTATAGGAAGCGACAAAGCGACCGTGTCGAGCACACTGTTCGTTATTTCGTTCGCGACAGCGAAGTTTAATTAACAAACTGGGCCAGAGCCTGGTCACAAGACGTTCCCGGCCGACGACGGAAGTCAAACGAAAGTCGCGGCTAGACGACGACGACGACAACGACGACAAACCCGGCTGCCAACTGCGGGACCTGTGCTTGCCAAGCGGAAATATTTGCAGGCTCGGCCCCAGTCGCTGCCTTTTATTTTCGTCCTAGCAAACGCCCTTGTCATTTCCTTTCGCCACGGACTTGACATTGGTACCGAACTATTTTTCCTCGACGCGCCGCGTTCGGAGTTGAATGCTCCTAGTTGCTCTCTTTTCCTCTTTCGTGCCTGCAATTCTCGATGAAAACGCTGTCACGCTTCTTTTTAACCCATCAAAGACGACCAATTTACAACATCAAGTCTGTACATTAGGATGATCTCTACTTTTTGACTTTCGATCTTTTTTTATCAGTTTGCTTCTTCAGGACATACCAAAAATGTTCGATCTGAAGCGACATTTTCATTTTCAAAAATGTACGCCTCGACTTTGTTAAGAAGTTATTAACGAAAAACACGGACGAATCAGAACGCGGCCTCAGCGTAATGGCGAGGGGAGTCGGGCTCAGCGGCAGATTTCACTAACCGCAGCGATGGTCTCGCGCCGCGGTGAAGCAGTGAACAAGGGAAGGAGTAGAGATTAATTTAATTAGAACTCATTTATTCAGACGTAAATGCAGTTGCTGCTTCGAAATGTGTCACTGGACTATTGGGAGACGAACTACACAACTAACTTCACGTATACGGCAGTGCCGAAAGCTTAGGGACGTACGGTCTGGTCACTAAACTGCACAACCGGTGGTAGATAACAACCACAAGCTTCTTTGCATTGCCACAATTGACACGTCTTTAGAGATGTTCTCTTTACCGCGGTTCGAAAGATACTGACTTTACGCGAGACTTTTCTGAAGAATTTAGGGAGGGGATTATGCATGTCGAACGATGCCAACGATCAGATAAAAAAAAGAACGCGAGAGAAACAGCTGTAATGTGTCCCCTAAACGATCAATAATATTGTCAGTTCGCTTCGATATTGACGCTCTATATTGAAGCGCGCATCAATATGCTTCAATACAAACGCATCAATATTCTCACCAATACTCATTCTGGCAAAAATATTCGTGCTGCATGGTCGGGGCTGTTTCAGTAATAAACCTCCTAGACGTTCAAACGGAACAGAAAACACGAGACAGAAAATATAATTTTCTATCAATATCCGTCAATATTGATAGGACGCTTCAATACGCTCCTAGACGATCAATAATTCCATCAATATGGTCCTCCGTTAATATTGAAGCGATAATTGACAATATTATTGATCGTTTAGGGGATACATAAGACGAGAATTTATGACAATCACATGTTTCGGTTTCCCTGTAGATTGATATGTAGGATCCATGGTAACTGTTCGAAAAAAGTCTGTCCTTTTACCCAGCAAGAGGTAGAAATCTTAGATACATGTGGCATTTATAAATTTCTATTTTCCTATACCTCCCTTAACCCCTAGCCCTTAACCGTAAAATAAATCGTAGAGCAAAGGGTTAAGTAACATTCTAAAAGAAGAACAGATGATGTTTTCAAAATTAGTAAGACGAATGTGATAATGAAAGAATTGAATTAATGAAGAATTGTTCATTATTTTTTGTAAATTCTTCCAAAAAATTAAATAAAATGTCGTTTTGGTCAGGAAACTTTTTGCTGTATATGGATCGGTGTATATAATTTATCTATTTTGTTTTCTGAAAATGCAGAAATCCTGCTTGCAATAATTGTTTTTCATTAACCTATGTCGATATAAACGTAGGTACATATTAACTTACTTTAATGCAAGATAAATATTTACTGATGTTGACGAAATCTTCATGCTTGAAGTAGTAAATTTAATATTATAAAATTGTAAATACTACACGCGAATCGTTAAAAGTTAAACAATCGGATAATTACTTTTTGCGGTCGCACGATAGATTGCAATTGGTAGTGTTAGCAAGTTGGCAACGGTACAGCATGTCTCTTTGTACGCACAGAATTCGATTATTTCGTTTGTTCGAGGAACACGTTTTGTTTCCCGGGCGTAGGAGGAGCCAAACAGAATAGAAAGGTAGCTTGAAGTCTCGTAAACGGAGTATAATTCAGCGTTGTTTTTGCTAATTTCCAAACAACCCCCTCGTTATGTGTAGAACTGAAAGCATCGCGAGTAGTTCCGGAACGAGAACGAAACAAAGCCTGTTGGGGGATTATAGTCACGTGAAATTTCAAGTTTGTTTGTAGACAGGGAGAAGGTAATGAAATTTAGAAGATCCCTCGCGAGAATCTGCTTCGTTATCTTCGTTACTCTTGTAACTACGACTTTGCAACTGGAACCGAAGTTTTTACTGTAGGAGCACGAATGACGAATTTATACTTCGGACAATGCAATTATGACGTCTACTTAACTATCCTCAACTGTCTAGACGGCTCTCGCCGAAGAATCCTCTGCCATCACTAATAAACGAACACAATAACAAGCACAACAAATTTTATTTTAACTTTGATCAGGCGCCATGAATTTCATTCGACTTTTGTTTACACGCTCAGTTTTTGAAAAAACATCTTCGATGCTTCATCTAGCAACTGAATTTTGGTTCAATTTTAAAAGAGCGTGTGTGCTTCGGGATAGTGCGTCTTAGCGTAGCACATTCACCGATGTATCATCGTGAATACAAGGACGGAGAGAATTAGATTAATTCTATAAAACAGCAATGCAATTTTCGCGTTGAAACGAGAGTCTCCTCGCAGGAGTGACACTTTAAATCAGCAACGTAATTGCATGCAAGAAGAGGGAACAGCGAACAGAAGGCACGGAACCGAGCAAAAACTCGGTACACGCGTTTTTCCCAGGCTTAATAGAACGGAGACGACAGCATCGGCCGCGCGAGCGAGCGATATTGCGCCGCGCGATTATTTATTGGCAAAAACGCGCGCGAATCGGGGTGGCAAGGCTAGGGCGAGGTTAGGCGAGCGTGGCCCCAGTTAATTACCACCGCGTTCGCATGCGGCTACGCGTCACTTTCTTGAACATTATTGAAGACGCATTCAAACTTTGAAACTTTTCCACGCAACCTGATAAAAATAAAAATATTCACAGTGAAATAATCGGGTATTCTAGTCAAACCGTTTGTGAAAAAAATCGATTGTTTAATTTCCTTAAAAAGAATAGCTTCAGAAATGCATGTGCAAAATTCTAAATTTAGGAAATTGACGAAGTTATAACTGTTTGAAGTACGTTTATCGTTCAGAATGACGATGACACAAATTGAAAAGAGAGCTAGAATTTTCCGGAGAAGAGAACAATAAAAAATGTACTGAATTTTTATACAATATAAAAGCTCTGGGCTTTTAGAGGGAATAAATGTCAACGAAACAATGGATATTTTTGACCCGTAAACTGGAGGATTAATTAACGGCGCGCCCGTATGCGATGAACATGCTACTTCTTTGGACAACGTTGAAGACGCATTGAAACTTTCGTGGGCGATCGCATGGCGCAACGTTTCCACACGACCAGTCCTGTTTCACGTTCGTGTGTTCCCTCTGATTCATACATACGAACGGGACCATTGTTACCGGCGGGGTCACTCCATATTGAATTAGGTCGCGTCCGTCGCCGGAAATTATATTCGACTGCAGCTTCCGTGTAATCAGTGAGCCGGGAAAACTGTGAACGAAGCGAGATTAACGTCCGGCCGTGGCCGTTACTCGTGAATTATTGAGGCTCCCCGAATTTCTTTCGTTTTTCGTTTCGTTTCAATACCCCCCGATCGAAAATCTATCCTGACTAGCCGATTGTCAGCGGAAGAACATCTCTCGAATCTATCAGGACATTTTTCGATCTTTTTATCTCTCCGAGAGACTTTTCCATCTCTAGATTTTTAATAGAAAATTCTAATACTGTGTTCCCAACATAAATGCGCGCGATACTGAGTTTATACCCCTAAATTAAGTTCTCGCAAATTTAATTTTACAAATTCGAACCACTTTACACGATTCAAACAATTTTGTTCCAAATTGATTTCCATGTTATAAAGGGAATTTTTACAGAAGCAGGTTCAAAAATATTTTTCAAAAAAAGTTGCACAGAGCTCTGAAAGTCGTGTATTAAGCATGAAATGAAATGTGACTTGCGTTTTCTGAATAATCTCGTCTTCAGGTGAAATTGATATACGTTCAATCAATTGGCTCGCGCAAATAACAGTAGAATCAATCGCACGAGCATGTCCGCAACTTTTTTTCCTCTTCGCGTGCATGTTCGTGAAACGTTCAATTTCCATTGATGAAATTGTAACGAGAGAAGTTACGTAAATAGAAGGAAGTACACTGGTTCCCATCGATGTTGATTGAAGTTTGTACTTCGTTTCAATTTATTCGGTTGTGTCTAGCGTAAATGCATAAGATTTACTGCTTCCGGTCCAGACACGTCGCGGATTATTCCCACAGTATTCTCTGTTCTCGAGTTTTCCGAAGATAATACGGAGACTCTCCGCAACTCGGATATAAAACGGAACATGTTTATACGAACTTCTACCATCGATTGTACCCCGGGTCCCCCTTAATATATAATTTACTCTGTCTATGGGTGGCAAGAGGATATTCGGGTTGAAAAAGTTAGGTAGAAGTTTGTTGGGAGATTGTTAGTAGGAGATTCCCTTAGGCGCTTTTAAAAATTCGAGGAGAATCTCCCGCTGTCTGCTGTACAATATTAATCATATGACCTCTCGTGTAACTCCTTCCTCAACTACATTTTCGTAGTTTGTTATCCCTTCTTTATGAAAGAATAACATCATCGCAATTTGCTACGCAATGTTTCAGTGTGTGCGTTCAGCCTCAAAAAGCCAAATGTTCCGTCGGGAAATACATACATTCAAAAAAAATTTAATTTTCTCACCAATAGGATAAAAATCCAAATTATTTTATTGCACCAAACACCTGGTCGCAACAATCCACCCGAATTGAGTGGGATCCCTTGTCAGTGGTCTAGCCAGTGGAACGAGTCGGCCATGGATCAGACAAGTGGAACGAGCCCATCTCCAGTTAGGAGCATAACTGATCACACACACTTTAAATCAGAATAACTTTTTTATGAATGGACTAAACGACTTCAATTTCTCTGTAAGGCTAGAAGAATTATTAACATCTTTTAAATTTTCGTTATTGGCCCAGCTAAACAAGTTGTAAAAATCAATTTTTACTATTGTTTTTCACAATTCCGCAATTCAAATGCATTTTTTAAACTATAGTCTAGTAAATGATGTCTAAAAAATATGTTGAAAAAATGCATCCGGTTGGAATTGTGAAAAACAATAGTGGAAATTGATACTTACAACTCTTTTAGCTGGGCCAATAACGAAAATTTAAAAGATTTGTTTGATCTCTGAAAATTTCATTGAAATTGGTTTACGAGTTATAAACGATCAGAAGTGGTAAAAAGGCCGAGAATCATGAAAAATTGCAATTTTTACCACTTTTGTGATCGTTTATAACTCGCAAACCAGTTAACCAATTTCAATGAAATTTTCAGAACGTATATAATTTATACGAGTTGACCAAACACATGTAAATTTTCGTTATTGGCCCAGCTAAAAAAGTTATAAAAATCAATTTTTACTATTGTTTTTCACAATTCCGACCGAATGCATTTTTTCAACATATTTATTAGACGTCATTCACTGAACTAATTCTTCTAGCCTTACACAGAAATTGAAATCGTTTGGTCCATTCATAAAAAAGTTATTCTGATTTAAAGTGTGTGTGATCGTGTGTGATTTAAAGTGTGTGTGAAGTATAGTCAAACGAGGAGACCTTTTCTATCAGCAGCAAAGTGGGATAAAATCGGCAAAAAATTACAAACAACAAATAGGTTGCCAGATCAGTGGAATACGTCAGTCCATAGTCAGACAAGTAGAACCAGTCAATATCCCAGGAGACAGATTGACACCAATGGCAAGAAGATGGGCGAGTAAGTAATCCGAGTGCAAGATCGCGCAATAAATTGTTCAGGAAGCATGGGAATTCCATAATCTTGAGGCACCCGAAAAAATTAGACAGCTGCCTATTGTCGCTATCAGATTGATTACAGTTTCCGTTCGAGTGTAACGGAGCACGTGAACGTGGAAAGGAGCAGGGTGGAGACAAACCAAGGTACTTTGATACGGGGGAAAAAGCTGCTCGTTTCATCGACGTTGACAGAGTTCCCGGCGGGCGTTTCTTCTTCGAAGGGCACCCCGTCGACTTTCTCTCGCGACTAGAAGAACCCCTGCTCGGCCATGGAGCCTTAACTCGTTATAAGATCCCCCGATAACGTCTCGCGGGACGTGTTGAATCTGCTCTCTTTCTTATTTCTTATCTTGTATTTCCAGAGCGATCGAACCGAGTGTTTTGACAGACCGCTGCTGCCACGATACACTGTTCGGTTGATTTTTGTCGACGGAGCACGATCGCAGAATAAACATTCCGAAGAAAGAAATTCCTTCCGGTGGCCGAATGTTGCTCAATCCGAATAGATGACCGTGCCCCGGATTCCATGGCGAAACGTGACCATAAGTTACAATGCAACTTATACGGAACACGGGACTTGGACGGGAACAAGCTTTCTTCGGCCGACTCGATCGAACCGCAAGCTTAGTGGCCCGCTTCGCTCGCGAAAAATACGGTCCGAACGTATAATACGATACCGCAGATGTTCGGAACTTATTGCCGGCCGAAACCATGAGAAATTCAATTGAACTAGTTACCTATTACCGCACTGCGGACTTCGAGTACGTATTTTCGTGCGTTGATTTACAGAAATTGGAATCCACTTTTCGTTTTTCTATTTGGAGCACTCGCGAAGCCGGAATAGAGTAAAAGCATCGATTGTTTCAAACTTTTCGATACATTGATCCTTTACGATTGTTGGCTAAAAGGAAGGCTTATTAAATCACGTGTGGTGAGAATGAAAAAGAAACATAACGAGTGGAAGGCAAAATGTATGAAGTGAATTTGGTTGAACGAAATAAAGAAATGCACGAGGGAGCGTTTTGTTTGGAAAATTTGTCAGTCGTTAATCGAACATCGTTTGTGTTACACGTAATACGTTTTGTTAAATATATGGTTCGTTTATAAACATTGATAATCCCATATACTGCTTGAACAAATTATAGCAGCCCGTCCTTCGTCTTTAGAATTTAATTTGATTCTTGCTGCCATCGAAAAATAAAGAATCAGATTTGTCAATTTCTTCTGTGATAATGAAATGCTCGCCTCAACTTATGTGTAGGTTAAACCCCTAGCAGTTTGGCTGACTAAGTTCGGGACACCCTATAGAATTTCTTGAAGAAAAGACTTTTGTAGGTCTTGCGGAGGAAACAGTGCCCGGACGAGCAGGAAGACCGCTGGTAACTACTTCCGGCCGCTTTGAAACATGTCCTTCTCTCGTTAGCCATTCGAGTCGGACACCCTTTTCTTCCCAGCCACCGGCTACACAGTTCGTTAGGCAATTCCTATTTTGTCCCGTGTCCAATTCCCACCTCCGAATTTTCGGCGCCATTACATTCTTCGGGAAAAATTCTGCGTCGGCTCTGCCCAGTGAAAAAAATTCGGCCGCAATCTTCCGTCTCGTTAGGCGCGTGCTACGGCGAAACTTTATTTAGCGGAAAGTAAGGACGCTCGAAATTGTCGCGCAGGTTCGATCGACGTAAACATCAAACGAACGTTGATAACAATTAATGTTTTTTAAGGCCGATAAAATTGTTATCACGCCAGTTATCGTTTTCATAGGTAATATTGCTCGGAGGTGCGCGATAACTTTTTCATTGGATGATATTCACAGTTTTATTAGGTCGATAGGGTATAAATCGTCGATTCAGGAGACAGCATTCATACGTCCGTGTAAAGCTTCTTTCTCAGATATTTATTATGTAGTATTCTCACTCTGAATTTATTTGTTCCATTGTCACAAAATTCCTATTTTTCAAGATTTTTATCTTTGTGCAGCCGAACAATGGAACACTTCTAATGTGTCACTGTATATATATTTATATATTTTTATAAAAATTCTCTGAAATTAGAATATATAAAATCTTTGAAGGAATTCGCAATAATTATTGTTGCGACAGCCATCTTTTCTTGAAGAAACTGGTCTGAGTCCATATTTCAAATTGCATAAAATCCGGACCGTGGTTATAAGAGATTTTCCAATTTCCCCGAGACAGATAAACATAACCCGCTTTTCTTATTATAAAACAAAGTCCGGACTCATCCCCTATTTTCTCTAAGAATTAAGCTCGCCGTATCGATCTCGAAAGCATGAGGAAACATGTTGAGACAAGCAGAATAAGGGGGCCAGTGGCTAGGCAAGAAGTAAAAAATTTAATAAACAACATCCTGCAAGACGCGAACTTCTTCTAGCCGACAATCTCTATTTTATCATCGCGTGTCCTTGGTTGATCCGTGTTAAGTAACTTTCTTCTCCGGGGCGTTTCCTTTGAACGTTACTTAAACAGAACTGCGACTTCGAGGGCAACGTGTACGCGCGTACACACACATACAGTGACCAGTAAGTCAGACACAAAATATGGGAGCGAGCAACTGGAACGGCGAGTGTCGCGTGGACATTATTAAATCGATAATGGGGTTTCTTACGGGTTCGTGTTTTGCAGTGGATCGCGGCGGAAAGTTCGGCCCGAGAGTTTCGAGAGCAAAAGGAAAGTTTCCGTTTGCGCGAGAAGTCGAGAGTAGCCGACAAGCTGTATTGTTATCGACTGGTTTCCCGTGGTGCACGCGACTCGAAACTTCCCCGATATTTTATGGTCCGCGCGGCGTCGACAATGGACGGCGAGCCGGTCGGTCGGCGGTCCGCCCCGGGAGATCCCGTTTCTTCAATTACGGACACCCGAACCCGAGAAGTCACCCTGCTCTGGTCTCCCAGGAATACTTTTATTAGAACGTTGGCCGAAACTCCTGGACCACCTTACTCCAACATTCTTCAAGCACGCACGGTTCCAGCACTTTTATAGACAATACACAAAGCAGAACTTTCTGCAGTTCAAATTAATATGAAATTACGATTTATGACATTTTAATGATAATGATAGTTTCATTTTTTGAATTTTGTTCCTCAGTGTATTAGCATAAGGTTAACTCTTTGCAGTCGGAGCTGTTTATTTAATTATTATAATATTAGAATAATTCCATTGCATATGATTTTTTTCATTTTATGGATATAAAATTGATATAATACCTCATACAATATTTAAATGTGTAGTAATTGATTAGATACCAACACTACACCCTCCCCCCCATCGAACCTCAAAAGTAAGTGATACATGTTCCCTTATAAAAATGACAAGATTGATTTTATTTAGAGTTTGTGCGGCTCCTATTGTAATACGTACTCTACTAAAAATATCTATATAATAACTTCTTATGTAGTCATTTCTATTATTCCAATAATTGTAAAATAAAAAACCTGGAAACCGGTCATTTTGACCGATGGTGGTAGGTTTAGTGTTAACACTAGATCTACCACGCCAGTCAAAATGACTGGTTTTACAATTTCGTTCTGAAATTCCTGCCTTATATTAAATTTTTTTTCCGCAATGATGTGATGACTTTTACGATTATTCGCTACAATCACGTGAAAGTTCTTTTAAAACCATGTATATGTGATAAAAACATTTTCGATCGGACAGCTAATAACAGAGTAATCTCTATTGGTCACGATTCGTGATTCACCCTATATATTATATTATACTGTATAGTATATTATATTATATGAGGCGTTTAGTATCAAAACCAGCTCAATCCATTTTTATAAATTTTACAGGAAAGACAAAAAACATTTCACGCTCTGCCCATTTAATTTTTCCAAAAGAATTTATTTTCGTTTGGACAACCTTTGGTGTACGATTTCAAATCTTCTTCTTTTTTAGATTAGCAGTACTGTATAATTATTTATACATAAAAATAATTTGGATTATTGAGCTGCTTTTGAAAAAATGGAGGTCTTTTTTCATCCTTCCTTCCAAATTTCAATGAAATTCATGTGGTATCTCAATTTTATGCCACGTATTAGCCTGTAAAATCAAAAGTGTAAACTCATTAATCAATTTATCATAATAATGTTGATAATTACATTATAAAAAGTTTTATTGTTATTCTGAATATTCAGTCATGATGAAGAAACTACTTAAATAAATTGACAAAAATTATAGGAAAAACCTCTAAAAAGAAATTATTAGTATACTACTGGTGGTATACTACTTCAGTGATAGCATGAATTGACCTGGGTTTGAAATAAAACCGGTTTTTGACCGGATTGAGTTGGATTCATTCCAAATCGCTTTGTAGCGTGATAGTATCGACCAAGAACTATCAAATTACGAAAAAATACTTCTGAAAATTCACGGATTGAGCTGGTATTGATGCTAAACGCATCATATATAACTAATTGTAAGAATTTTTTCCAGTCAATTGTGGTCAAAAGACCAGTCATTTTGATTGGTATCGGTAGAAACAGGTATATTTTATATTTAATATTATAATATTAAATAGAATTATAGTAAACGCCCCTTTACTGTCCGGGTTCGTGGGCACGATCACTGTTCAGTGCCTCTCTATTGAAGTCTCGCTCGGCGCGGTCGGCTCGGTAAACGCAGTCATAAATCAAAAATAGTATCCGGGTACGATCACTGTCCTTGCAAAACACGGCTGTTGGACAGTAAAAGGGCGTTTATTTTATTGTATTGAGGAACAGTATTGTAACGAAGTTTCAAAAGTTGAAAAAGGTCTAAGCATCTTGCTTTTCGACGAATTGATGGCGCGTTTCCACCGTAGGCCGCGATTCATAAATCCGCGGTTGTTTCGCAAGTATTCGAAGAATCCGCGCGCGCCCGTTACAGCGGTGCATTTCTTCGAGACCGCGTGAGAAAGTTTCGGAGGTATGCCGACGATGGAAAGGCCTCGCGATTTCGAAAATGTTCCACGCTTCATGGTAACTCGCGACTGCTGCGGAATTGTACGCGCAAGAACTTCCCTGGAGCGAGCGGTTCGACGCGTTCGACGATGCGACAATGTTTATGCGGGAATTGTTGGAGGAACTCGCGAGTACTTTGCTTCTGTTGATGGAAGGCCAGAGGTGGATAGATAACAGCGGCTGCCGATAAACGTGTTTTGAATAGGTTAGCGACGAAGCATTGCGCTGCTAAGAACGGGATCGCAATGTAGACCGCGCTTGCGCTGGAATCTGCGACAAAATTCTCGAAAATCTCTTCGCACAAGTTATTGTCACGCTATTGTACAAAATAGTGAAGCTGCTTGAAAATTGTCAGTGATTTGAGTCATTTATGTAGATTGAAACGAATAATATAAGAATATTCTGAATCTAAACGAAAATCATGAAGTTTCGTTGGAACAAAAACAGAAGATTGGCGAAAATAATGGCCAAGATAATAAAATTGTACAGGATTATTGAAAACTTTCTAATAATGGTATTGGGCAAATTTCTTCTTTATTTTATACTATCTACCTCGTGTTGGCATCGATAAAAGAATATTTTTGACGAAGCCACTGACTACTCTAAGCCATTGAAACAATCGACACCGTTCTGGAAGCAGGCAATCGCCATATATGGATCAGACCGTATAAACGCAAGGAACAGCCCCTATCTCGCAATTCGTGTGGGTTTTCATTTCCCAGAATTCAATAATCGGTTACATCGCAATAACCGCGAGCCATCCGATTTTACAACCCTGTGTAACTACCGATCATTGCCGGCGCTTCAATCTCGTATACGACGTTTCTAAGTGTCCCATTTCGTTGCCCATCATTTACTTCATTTCCCATAGAAGAGAATAAATTCGTACTCCTTCCGCACTATTTCCACAACATATAGTCCACGTAGTTATTTCAGCAAATCGATCTACCGGCAACTTTGTCGGATATCTCTTTAATGTCGATGTAAGTTTAATGAAAGAGAACTATAATAGTCGTTCTCTGTAGTTACGATCCTAGCGACTGGCGATATGATTATAGAGAACAGTGAACGCAATTTTCCAGTCGTTTCATCAACTGATAGCTTCCGCGTTTTCTCCTTTTATTTGTACGATTACAACAAAGTCGAAAAATTATAGCCTGCACTGAACTATTCCAGTTTCGGAGTTGCAGAAAATTACTCTGAGTAAGTTCTGCCATAGTATATCCAGCTGTGTGCGACAAGTTCCACAGCATGCTCCATAAAAGGAGCATCTTGTGATCACTTGCAAACCATCTCATTTGCAATTTAACAAGATAAACTTAATTCGTAAGTCAAAGTTGTCCGGAAGCGTCGTGTGGAAGCGTAAACTCGTCCCTGCACACTTATCTACGAGATCTACATCTAGATTTTCCATGTGAGGTTAATCTATGGACTGAATCGCATCTTCAAACAACTAGATTCCCCATGAAGGAATAATTTACGATCTAAGCTAGGTGTCTAACCAGATAGATTACTCATGAAGGAGTTATTTGAGAACAACCTCCGCCTCCAGACAATTAGATTTCTCATAGAGAGATAACCTACGAGCTAAATCGCATCTCCAAACAACTAGATTTTCGATGAAGGGATAATCTACGAGATAAGCTGGGTCTCTAAACAGCAAGATTTCCTATAAAGGGCTAATCTGCTGCTAATACCACACAACTAGACTGTTAGACTTCCCAGTTAGACTCTCGGAGAGATCAATAGAATGGTGCAACAATCCATACTCGAAATGCTACCCTTGAGCACCCCAATTTCCAACGAAGGAATATCGCGGGGCTAGCTGTATCTCTAAACAATTAGATTTCCTGTAAAAGGGTCGGAGAGGGTTTGATTCGCAAAAGTCATACTCTTGATGAGACAAAATGAAAATATTTGTTAATATTGTTAATCCTCGCGTCAGTGCCCGGGGACCCATTTTAAACTTTAATTAATAATTCGCACATAAACAATCTTAAAGTGATTTCTTGAAGGTAATGCTCTTGAGGTAATGCAAATAAATTCGTGATCCACAGAATTAATGAATCATAATTTTGTTTTATATTCAAATTTGTTACCAAGTTTCCCAATCACCTATAAAATCACATAAATATACAATATGGGGATTATTTCTAAGAATTCACGCATCTAATGGACGGCTAACTTTAGGCGGACCATCAGGCAACCGATTTATCATCATTGCTCCATGACATTCCCCATGGGCTCACCTGTCAGATTTCGTTTCTCTGGCCGGCGTTCGCGACGTATCACGTTTACGTCAATCCTATAAGCGCGTCTGTCTGCGCTCCCTCCGTCTAATGACCATTTTACGGTGTTCCTCGCGACAAGCGCCGCGCGCCGTGGGAATCAGTTTACCAGAAACAACCCGACTTAATGACTCCAAGTTTCCTCTTCCGTCATTACCAATGCTGGCAATTAGTCACGAACTACGGGGCCCCGCGTTTCGATTCTTGGCATCGTGATTAATGGAGGCGCGGCGGGAATCTTCTTGCGTCCTCGAGTTCCCAGCAACCGGTAAGACAGCGGCGTAACTCGACATTTGATTTCCAGTTAATTAGTCCGTTGCGCTGGCTGCACCTTAATTTCAACTCGGGGATACGTTCGATACAAGTTGCGCCAGCCAAGTAACACCATTGAAACGAACACCATTGGTACACGTCTTTCTGTCCCCGTTCTCCCTCTCTGTTTCTTTTAGCTCGTTTTCTCTCTCTCTCTCTCTCTCTCTCTCTCTCTCTCTCTCTCTCTCTCTCTTCGGCTTTTGCTCTCTCCTCCCAATTTTCGCGTTTCTGTCTCATGTACCAATTATTTCTACAATCCGCACGGTTGCCAAGGAATGTGTGCGATGCAGTGACGAGGCATGAATATGACTGTCACAGTCAGAGACACGGGAATTACTGAATTCAGGGATCCTCCGTGACTGGTAACGCCGATGTCAGCGCAGATAGACGACGCGACTCGTGTTTCTTATTTGGATACCAAATACCGTTCTGTCTCGCGCTTGCTCGCGTCGGTATTGGTAATACACGAGGTTCTCGCCCGCGCCGTAAAACAAATATTTTCCGGGAGCCCCAACGAAAATAGCAATCTCTGCTAACGCGTTTGTTTTCGAAGGCTCGAACGACACACCGCGCGGCGTCGCGGCTTTTTTTATACAAAGACCCGCCTTTGATTTGCGTTGGTATACGTGTACGCTGAATACGTATACATGCACCGGATCCTCCCATAAATCGGCTGCGCGTCCCCCCTCGCACACTATTGAGGAATACGAGATGATCCCCATGAAGATAAGCAAATATCTCCTTCAGTTGCGGTGGTATCGTAAATATTTTGCACGCAACTCGTTCGAAATGGATTTCATATAATAATTTGAATTTTTCTAGGTGAGGTTCGCTCCTGGATGCGTGCTATTGGCAGGAAAAGTCAGAAATGTTTTAAATCAAAATATTCAACTATCAACATACCAAAACAATTAATTATTAAAAGAAAGTCCTGTTGTTTCTTTTATGGAGGTCCACTTATATGTACAATATACAGGGTGTTTCGTCTAAAACAGGACACCTAAATATCTCTCCAGGTTATTGTGATGCAAAAAATATTTGTTACGTAATGTGCATAGTGTCAATGGACCAAATATCTGGCAAGAATATTTTTTTCCAAAGGTCATTTTTTCGGAGTCATGGTCATCAAGGTCATCGATGTTTTTTGATACATAACTACATTTTTATTTTATTGCATCGGATAACTGATCGAAAAATACATTCAGATATATATAATAACATATAAATAGGTAAAAGATTTAAAAAATTCAGGAATGTTGTAATGTTGTTTTTAATGTAATAAAGTCGTTAAGGGACGAAATCAATTTTTATGTTATTCCTGCTTCCCACAATCTATGCCAAACATTTTTATTTTGCATAAAGATCCGCTGTCTATTCATCACATATATTGGTTCACTGAAACCATGGAAATTGCTTGCGACATGTTCTTTATATTTTTGCAAATCAGAACGACGTTTAACTGGTTACTTTTTTGCAGTATACTACATTTTTGTATTATATCATTACAATTTGTCGCTGTACTTGTAAAGGCAAGTATTTCAAATTTCCTTTCATTATGCAAAGTGTTTTAATATTCTCTCGTTAAGCGTATCACCAGATATATTGCGTGTACCATTGAACAAGGACGTTCTATTAAGCGTGCAATATAACTTCGTTGCCTTTGCCTTTATTATACGCGATTCGAATTCAAGAAAACTTAATTTCCTACAAATCTGGAATCCAGGGAATTTTTATATATGTTTGATATTAGAACACGAATTACAGCTTTCTCGATCTTTAAAAATTCATTTCTGCAATGATTGATAAACTTTCTTATGGTCCCTGAAATGTGATATGATTAAAAATGTATTTAACGAATAGATTGCCATAATTTCCCCAAATTTTTGTGGTCGCCGAGCGATCTCGGTTTTCCAGGATTGCAAGGATGCGGGATGCGCGTTCTTATTTCTCGATAATACAAAATGGAAGTTTTCAGTAATCAAAAACGCTAGATAAAAGATCGATCTAGGCCGCTATCGCCCTCAAAATTCCTATTTTTTCATTTACCAGGCGTAATTTGCATTATTTGGTAGCGTAATTTGTATTATTCGGAAGCATTAAACTGCGCATGTAACTACAAAAATAGCCGAATAATGCAAATTACGCCTCATAAACGTAAAAATAGGACTTTCGAGGGCGATAGTGGCCTAGATCGATCTTTTATCTAGCGCTTTTGACTACTGAAAAATCCCATCTTTATACTATCGAGAAATGAGAACGCGCACCCTTGCAATTCTGAAAACGAGTCTACTGCCTTAAGGAATCGATTGGTATAAATCAGATCGTTGCGAAAATTTATTAATGGCGGTCGTTTCTCATCTTTGTAAGGTTGAGGTGGATGACGAGGGTGATTGTGGTGGAACGAGGAAGAAGGTAAAGAAGTAGCTCGGGGACGGCGGAATTATAAATGCATAGCGGTGGAGAGGAGGTTCATCGATGCGAGTAGCGTTCCGCGGCGAAGGGAAAACGTTTATTTCGCAACTCCTTTATTTATTGGTAAACAGGGGTGTGCTAGGTTGGTTGGCAGCGTGGTCGGTTAATTCAACGCGACGACGGCCATTTCCTGCGGCAAAAGAGATTGCTGTAATTATCCTTTTACGACCAGCCTGCGATTTCGTAACGTTCTGAGGAACCGAGCCTGCTCTCGTCTTTGTACAGCGCCTGCTTCCCTTGAGCGAAAAGGAGGAAGGAAGGAAGGAAGGAAGGAAGGAAGGAAGGAAGGAAGGAAGGAAGGAAGAAAGGAAGGAAGGAAGGAAGGAAGGAAGGAAGGAGGGAAGTGGGGAAGGAGGAAGGAAGGAAGGAAGCAGCCAAGAAAAACAGGAAAAACGAAGGAAACCGGCTGGTAGCCTCGGCAGGGAAACGCCACGACTCATACCTCTTTTATCTTTGACTGTAAAACCGGACATCGGATTTTCTACTACGATAAAGGCGTTTTCTGTTGTCGCTTATAGCATGTTTTTTATTGCAGCCTCCTTAATCCACCGTCTATGGGAAATTTCACAAAACCTGCTCGCCCTTCCAGGACTCAGGGGTAGATTATGCGGTCTCTAATGGTGATTGTGCTTTAATTTTGCTGGATGCGTTCCAGTCTGTTTCTCGCGCCTTCGATTGGTCTGATCATAGGGGAAAAATGGAACACGATTTTTTCGCGGAATTAGATCGAATTGCTAATGGGATTTTGGGAATTTTTTGCCTATTATTGCGTAATCGAATGGGAAGTCGGATGGCGGGTGGCGTTGAAGGACTCGTTTCATTTGACCAAGAGAGATGTTTTTCTTTAGAGTTTCTTTTGGTGGTACGAATTACTGGCATTCGACGAGATCTGGGGGTTAGATGCAATTATTAGACCGAACTGTATGTGTTAATAAATAAAATTGTGAAAGTCCCCCTTTTTAACATTTCTTTCACGATTTTTATAAATTACAATTTTTTTTAAGACTTTAAGAATATGCTACTCCTTTGATCTCCTTTGATCATACTCCGTCTTCTATATTACGAGTTATAAGTACTCTGTGAATTACGTTATCATGACGGCAAAATGTGGAAATCAGTTGTACAAAGGGAAGCGAACAATGCGTTCGGATAAAACGTTATCCGAGGAAAGGATGAACAAAGAAAGGAATAAATACCAGAAATAAATAATTGTATATCTTTGTGAACGTAACAGTGGCATCGTTGTTTCATCGTGCAGCCACCGGGGTACCGTCGTTTTACAGCGCGGTCCCGCCGACGTGAATAGTCGGCATCGGGGCAAACAAACGACGCGGCGCGACGGCACACGCGTTGTAAATCGTACCGGTTACGTGGATAATAAATACATCAGGCGCACGTTCGAATAAATAAATTACCGGGCGCAATGGCAAATCGCGACGATAGCTCCGTTCGAAGAAAAATACAGAAATAAACTGTCGGCCTCGGCCAAATCCCCATTATGCGCGTGGAATCATGCGTTTTTAATTTCGAATATCCGAACGACGAGAGAAACAGAACCGCGGAAGGAGCCGGATCGATTAAATACGATCGATTAAATTCTCAGGATTTAATACGAAAATCGGGCAATATGTGTCAACAATTTCGGGGCGAAATTTTCACGCGGTAAATAGAACGAATTTTGCATTTAGCAAATGTTTCCATATTCAGCAGCATTTAGCGGCAATATTTGCCGAACAAACTCGATTCCCCGGGCGGAACTGCGAGTGCACGCGCCGCGCCCGACGAATCTTTTAATATGTCGAATTTATCGCGCGAAGTGGCCAATCAGATGATCGCAATAACTCCGACGGACATTATGTGTAAATCGTCGGCCGTTTAAACGCTTTCAGCTGTAAAACGCGGCCGGCTTTCAGGCTATCAAGCATCGAGCGCGCACCCCCTCGACTTCCAGCGACAATGAGGAAAATTATTGTACCCGTAGTGCGCCGTTTCGAAACTCTATTGGAATTGCGGATCGGACTTGGACATGTTAATTGTGCGGCCCCGAAGATCCATTAACACTTATTATTAGACTGCGGATTTTTAAGCAAAATAAAAATTGTCAGGATCAATTGCAATAAAAAGAATAATTTTTTTAATTGACTAGTAATTATGATTAGGCTGCGGATCTTTATGCAAAATAAAATGTTTATACATCAATTGAAAGTTATAGGAGCTAAGTAAAAATTTATATTCCTCATTAATAATTTTTATATGTTAAAAATCATATATCGGCATTGTCAAACTCTTTTAATCTTTTTATTGTTTTGAATTACACCTACTCATTTTTGTCATAAATGCATAAAATCCGCAGCCTAATTATATTTTAAAATGGAACCGTTTTCATTTTCAAATTGTGCAGTTTTAATATACAGATCCACAGTCTACTGATCAGTGTGAGTCTCTGATAGGTATGCAAATCTACAGAATCGCTCGTGAACGCTAACGCAAAGTCCACGATAGTTATTTATTCGATAAACAACCGAGCATCGACAGAGCAAACTAGACGAACGAAAAGCATAATGATCCCATCTTAATGCGCTTTTCTATTCTCCCTGAGAAGAAGGTGTTTCCGCTCACCACAGTAACTGGGTAAATGAGGAGAAAAAGATTTCTAACCGGTTAAATACACTCGTTCCCCCTTTTTATCATCCGTTTCTCGTTACCGTGAATTAGGGTAGAAAATTACTGGAGAACAATAACGAACCTCGTGAAATCGAGTCTCCCATAAAGAACTTTTATTGACAGAACCTACTTCGGCATTGTGAAATTGCATTTTTTCCTCCTTTATCTAGGCGGGTCGTAAAAAACCTGATAATGAGCTTTTCTTCTGCTTCAAAAATTGATACGAATATTTATGCATTTTTATCAGTAGAATGCCGATTTTATGGATTTTTGTGAAAAGATGAGTGAATTACCTAACCGTAAATATGTTAGAAGAATTTGAAAATATTATTTCAGCTTTATCGAGTTATTAAAATTATTGAACGCTGAAATCCATTTTCATCTGCCTTCTAATTTTGTAGAATTGACTCAGAAAATGATGATTTGCAGTTTATGGAAATTTTTTGCTGTGGAATTATATAAAAATAAATTGTATAAAATTATATAATTTGCTGGCGCACAGTTTTGCGTAAATTTTGATTTCTATTTGTATAAACTGAAAAAGCTTTTGGATCGCATTCGAGCAAAATGTTATGGAATGAAATCGAGCTCGGTTCAAGCTCGTTGTGAACGGTTTCTTTCAGGGTTCATTATTTTTTCAAAAATTTTAAATGCCATTTTTGATAACGATTTCAGACGGCGTGACAGGGACGCGAATTGATTCTGCGCGGCAGATGCATTTTTTGATAAAGCCCCGTCAGTCGGATGAATTTGAAATATTTCAATAAAAGCGGCGACGTTAATGGTTTTCCAAAAACAGTCGAGTCGCGCAATAAAACGTGACAGCGATAAATTTCAACATGATTCGGACGACCCCGATAAAAATTCTTGTTTAACCCGGGCGTCGCGGGTCGGTATACCCGAAAGGATTCGATTTATTCGCGAGCTTCATTTCGATTAATTTAAAGTCACTGTGCGCTTTTAATTGAGTTTCTCTTTTGAAACCGAAGGCGAAAGTCCGAGAAGAACTCTCTGCAAAAACCACGGCCGAGAGAAAATTACGTTTCGGTGCGACAAAGAATAATGACAAACGGATGTTAATTGCAACATTCCCAAGCACACATAGTCGTGGCTTTTAAACGTTAGTTTCGATTCCACCTTAATTAATTCGCATTATTACGTTCGGCGAATCGAAAGAGTCGACATTTAAATAATGTCACAAGAAAATTAGTATTAATTCGAACGCCGCCTATGATCCCTGCCTCCCAGACTTCCTGAAATTACACGTTAACTGGATCTTAATTACCATTATTCCTGGCTCGACGAATCAATTTCGCATTCGTGTCGCCGTCACAGGTGACCGTAATAACGATCAATTAATCCTTTGACATTTTTCATTCAATTTGTACCCGTTACTGAAGCAGTTAGTGGTCTGGCAAGCATTATCAAACAGTCCGTAATCGGTAAAGTGGATTGAGTCTGTCTGTGCTCAGACGTGTGGAATAAGTCAGCCAATGGTCAGGCAAATACTGACAAATAGTAATAACAGTAGTATGTTATTCGTCAAATAAGTGAAATGGGAAAACAAAGACGGTCTTGCTTCATTACACCAAATGTTCCTACAATTTAAATTTGCTAAAAATATTTGGCAAAATGTAGCAACAAGAAGCGACAAAATTTATCTCACTTCGGGAGAACGCAAATGAAGGCAGTCGAAGTAGGACCATAATTAGACTGCGGATCTTTATGCATTTGTGGCTTCTGAAAATTTTCAAAACAGGGAGGAATATAAAATTCGACAGATTTTAGAACAATTTTTATTTTTTTGAGATCTGCAAGGGTTACTATACCACTGAAAATAAAATTGTATTGTACCCACTTTCTTAAAATTCGTCTTTAAAAATTGGAAATTGCATAAACATCCACAGTCTAATCATAATAAATAAGATTAAGTCCAGCTTTGTCATATTTGTAAATCAGCCATCGCTCGAAGGACTAGCGTTCGAATCGGCGTCACAGGTGACCATAACACCTATCGATTAATCCCTTGACATTTTCCATTCAATTTGTACCCGTCCGCCGTGACAGAATCCGCGGGATGAAAATTCGCGGATAAGAATAGTACGGGAAATTATATCCGAAAATTTGTCTGTGCGAACATGGGAAGCCTGTTTTGTGTATGAAATTCGATTTGTCGCGATCCGATTATACTCTTCCAAAACCCTCAGTCCAACCTCCCTTCTGCCCCCTCGCGCCATTCCACGCTTCCGTGAATCAAGGGATTAAGACATAATTCCGCTCTGCATCTCTCTCTCTCTTTCCCTCTCTGGCAATACAGTAATTTATCGATCGGTCTTGAAATGTATGTTTCATGAGACGCCGACATCGACGCCGATAAAATTCCGCGGGAAGAATACGTGCTTCCCAAAGGGTTAGGGCGTCGATGGTTGTTCTTCTTCCGACGAGCTACGACGCTGGTGAACATGTAATTCCTTGGAATCTTGGCAGGGTCGCGACGAGATCGAAAAACGCAACGACGAATCAATCCTTCTGGGCAATCGTAAACGAAAAGAACCGGGGACCATAAAATTTTTACGGAGTCCCTACCGGCGTATCGCCCCCGTGATTCGTCTTTCCTCGTTCACAACCTTCTACGTGCTCGACAACGTCCTCTTCGACATGTCCGCCGCCTCTGTTCCATAACGGCCTCGCCATTAATTATTAAATCGTCCTGGAAATTTATGACCACGCTAATACCAGCGCCGAAAACAAGATTCACCGCCCCTCGGAGCGGAGAACTTCTCCTTCTTCAGTATAAATTTGTTCTTCGGAATATAAACACTAAAAGGCATGCCATACTACAATACCTCCTTAAGGCGGTAGACTCGTTTCCAGGATTGCAAGGGTGCGGCTTACGCGTTCTCATTTCTCGATAATACAAAAATGGGGGTTTTCAGTAGTTAAAAACACTAGATAAAAGATCGATCTAGAGCGCTATCGCCCTCAAAAGTCCTAGTTTTTCGTTTACGAGGCATAATTTGCATTATTCGGCAGCATGCAGCTATGAACATAGCTCGTAAACGCCTCGTAAACGAAAAAATAGAACTTTTGACTACTAAAAAACCTCATTTTTGTATTATCGGGAAAAGAGAACGCGAATCCCGCACCCTTGCAATCCTGGAAAAAGGAGTCTACTCCCTTAATAGGCGTTCTATAGTACGTTCCCGAATTTTCCCTGGGAAAATGTTCACGTTTCTGCCATATAAAAAATATGGATATCCGTTGTGATAGATGATGATAAAGTCTACGTCAACTTTTTGACGAGTCTAAACGGTGTCGGTGCTATCAGGCTTTCGAGCCAGTCAAAATTGAAAAATCGAATGCTATTTTTATCAACGCGTTTATTGATGTTTTAAGTTGTTGCATATGAAATGTCCGATTTTAGAATCGAAATGTTATGAAGAATTTTAGTCAAGAAATACTCTACAGATTTATTATTTTTAAGTACAGAGCTGATCCTTATATAAGATCCTATCTCCAATTTTACTGTTAAATGAATTTTATTTCAACATTAATCAATATGTGATTTTTGATCAGAATATGGTGACTAATCAACATACTATTCGCCGATGGAGAAAACAGGAAAATATAGAAAATTAAGCTGGTGTCAAAAATCGAATTACAGCCAAAGGGAAATGCATATTGAACGCAGTTTCGAAAACTGCTTTACGGCGAAAACACGTTGAAAAAGCTGAACGACCGGCGACTGTCAAATTTTCGATATTTGTGAAATGTTTCGCGAACAATTCATGCGACAGGATTTGTTTAAAAAAATTCTTACAAATTCGCTGGACCGTGCGGCAGTATTTATTCGACCCGCGACAAAATTGACACGGGCATAGATGCAGTTTGAATTGTTTTAAAGCAATTTAGATGCAGTTTGCGGCGTGAGGTACGCGTCGAGCTAATCACGTAACCCGTTTAGGCGTTAAAAACATCGCGCGCTGATCAAATGCGAAATAACGAGATTCGGACACGCGTGAATCATTTGGCAGACTTGCAGTTTCGATCGCGGAGGCATTAATTAACAATCGAGTAAACGATCCGCCGCCTTTGTGTACGCGGCAGAAATGAACCATTTTTTATATCAAACTTTTAAGAAAAGATAACCGAAAGTTATCGCTTCAGTTTCAATGTGAACGCCACGTTATTCCACGTATGTATTCCACGAAGCGGAATAAATTTCATAGAATTACAAAATTAGGCTCATGGGATCAGCGACGATTACATATTTATGAGCGCATAATTTAATAGATATTTCCAGATAGAGTATTTTGAAAATTTTGTAATTCATACGATTTATGAAATGTTTCGATTCGACAAAACAAAATGATACTTCAACGTTCGTCCGTTTTCGTTATTTTGGGAATTCGAGTAGATAGAGCGGAAAACGATATCGAACAATTGGAAACTATCTGAAAAAATAGCTCAAAGGCTTCCTTGGCCTCAATCCCTCCTCTGTTCCATACATTTGATTATCAAAATAGCAATATAGGATTTTTCAGGCCGTGCATGGGACGCTTTGACTGTCGGTTACACGGACAGGCTTCACATCTCAAAGGGAAATCCGTCGACTTTCTTTCGGCGATCGCATGACTAAAAAGCAGTACAATGGACTTTTATTCATTTGCCAGCTGGGTATAGCGAGATATTAAATACCTTTATCGTTGGATATTATTATTCAGGTTTTATTAAACTTTTACATTTGCTATTTATAAAACAAAGAGTTTTTTACATTACTGGCAATTTTATGAAATTTTTAATAAAGAGGGCCAGGAAGTGTTCCGTGGATAATACTACTTTTTGTTTCGTTTATCATCAAAATCGTCATTTAAGTACTCAATTTGTGGCAAATAAACTAATTGAATAGCTGTTGCATTGGGGATATCGAAAAGACTAAGATATCTACACGAAATATAATCAAGAGTAAATTTTAAAAAATTATTAATTAGAGAGATGTGAATTCTCCTAATTCTCCTCACCAATTATGTATCTATAAAAATCGTCCATTGCTTGAGGGATAAATTAGATAACGAAGCCAGTGGCGGATCTATCGGTAAGCGGACTAAGCGGCCGCTTGGAACCCCGGGATATAAATTTTTAAATAAATTTATTTAATATGTAACGGTATGAAATTTTTCATTACTTTTCTTTTTTGTTAATAAGTTTATGAGAGTTTTCTTGCAACTTCTATTTCTAACTTGAGTTTGAGGACCCCAAAATTTTCACCGCTTGGGGCCTCCATTTGACTTGAGCCACCACTGAATGAAGCTGTATGTTTACATAAACCTCTAAGCATTAGACATCGGTTATTTATTGTACGAGAAATCGTACGAAACAAGTGAGTTGAGTCGATCGTTGGTCAGCCAAGTACAATCAGACCCCTAATCATTATTCCGCCAAACAGAATAAGACAACAAGCCTTCACGCAGGTAGGATAATTGATGCAGTGGTCACAGAAGCAGGGTAAAGCATGCAGTCTCGGAGAATAGACAAAAGAGCCTGTAACTCCAACGATCGTTGACCCTGTCGCGAAAAAGAGAAGCTCTCGCAAGCTTCACAGCTCTCTCGCAGCGTTCAATCTTTCCTCGAAGATTTCCTTGGCACGGTCTCTACAGGCGACCGAGGCAACAACCGCGCGCGTTTCCATCGCCATCAAAATTGATTTTTCCTCGTGGGGCAAGGGTAGAGAGGAGGATGGACGCGGAACTCGTAGAAAAACGGTGCATCAAAGTGGCTCTCGAGGAGCAGATTGTCGAAGCCTCCAGTCAATTACCGACTCTGGTGGATGGTCCGCGGAAAAAAGGAAAAACGGGGGCGAGAATCTTTTCCGAGGAGGGAGGGTAGGAGACGAAGGAGATGGTGCGGAAGGACGAGGAGGCGCGGAGGAACGAGAAGGCGAGAAGACGAGAAGACGTAGGCCAGGGAAGCGGAAAAGAGCCGAGGGAGAATTCGCCAGATGATTCTCGCGTATGGAATATCGCTGCGTCAGCGGTAAGCTTATAAAGGCAAGCGGGCTGGTACGGCTTTCAAAGCTTGCCGGCGCTTCACGACGTTTCACGACGTTCGTCCGTCGTCGTCGACAACGTCGACAACGTCGTCTCGCCCTCTGCTGACTGAACGTACCGTCTGATTTGGTTTGTTCGAGGGCTCAGGGATTTTGCAAGAAGCGACCGGAATAAATGACCGGCCTGAGACGAATTGCAAGTGGTACACACACACCGATCGACATTTCACGCGAGCTTGTGAACCTCATGCATCGGAAGTGTGCTCCTGTGAACGATTATTTTGGTCATTAGCAAGGTCAGAAACATAGATAACGAGCGGACAAACAAGTAAAATGAAATACTAGTGATGAAACAGTACGATAAGGCAGACAGTATCCTGTTAAGAGCAGTCAAAAAATTGTAAATTGTAGAAACTTGTTTAGTTCTTAACCCTTTGCACTCCTTTGTCGAGTGTGACTCGACATCAGAGAAAGAAAAATGTAAATGAAACGGGTTTTTATATGTATTTGGGTTCTTCCTTTATTTATTTAATTCCTTATTCTCTAGTTAAAAACAAATATAAGTTCCACAAATATGAATTACAACAAAGTTTGAGAATAAACTTTTTAATGATTTCGGCGCATAGGTTCGATCTAATTTTGACTAACAAGCAATTTTGCAAATTTTTAAATTATTCTCAACGTTTCGATCCGGATATGGATCCTTTTCAAGAGAAATTGCGTCTGTAAAAAATCGTATATTTTAATGCCTATGTTAACTGAATAGGGTATTGACTATTATATCACGAGAAATTCCGTACTTGCTGTGTGAAAACAATTTCTTTACATAACTTATTGAAATTTGGAAATAAACGTGGTGAGCTGCACGTTGGTTGAAAACTGAAGCCATGTGAACGTTAAGGCTGAACCACACCATACAAAGGCACGGCGTATATCAACGAACACGAATCGAAAGAAATGATCGGCGATTTAGCCAATCAATATTTGCCGGTAAATTCAATCCAAGTTTGAGAGCTATATTTAATATAATTAGTAAACAGAATTGTTTAAAATAAGTATCAGTCAAGAAACTGATCTTTGAAATAAATTTCAAATAAAACACTTAAAATAGTAGGGAGTTGTTGGCAAGAAAATTGAAAAATAATTCGGAGTGCAAAGGGTTAATCGAAGACCTTGTATGACGAGCACAAACATCCGGGCATCACGAAACCTGTCTTCAACCGGTCGAACTTTGATCGATCGCGTGCTCTTTTGAATATTCGCGGATCGAACTCGCGCAGAGAGTAGTTAAATATTTAATCGCGTCGCTCGGAAGACCGATGCCTCCATTAAACCCACTGAATTTTCCCATAAAGCGCCGTGCCAGTGAAGGTAAAGAGGGAAAAATTTAGACGTAATCCGGAAAATAGAGGAGAGAATATAGAAGGCGAACCATGTACACGAAACGACGGGTCCGGGTACCAGCGCGGTTTCGAAAGTCTGCGTGAGCATATAAAGTATCTTCAGGCCGATTTGCGAGCGGAACAACTCAGTTTTGTGGGATTTCAGAGGCAGTCCGGCATTCGGTGAATTTGCAATAATGCCTTCCGTTTTCATTGTCTAGTCGCTTGTCGTTTGTGAGCCTCGGTCGATGCGTGAGCATACTCCTGCGCTCTACATATATCTACGCATATACAATGTGTGTCAGCTAATTGATATCTAAATACCTGCCTTATGCACTATTTTATGAAAAACATTTCAGAACACAATTAGGGTAAACTTTACAATGATTGGCACCCTAAGCCAAAATCGTAGTAAAAATCATTTTATCTCTTTTTAAAATGTTTAAGCGAGCTTAACTTGCTATTATTATAAGCGAATAGAGATTTTTTAGCAAAATCAAACAGTTTTACGAGTCATAAATCTTTTATTATAAAATATATTCAGCGAATAACAATCGTAAGACAAATAGTACAGTAATTGGCACAGGCTATTTGTTTTATAATTAAACATATACGCACTTACTACATCTATAGTACAGTCCGAAATTAAGTTATAAAGCGATAAAGTATACATACTCGTAACGAAAGTTTCAATAAAACACTATTTACACTGCACTGTGGTCATCCGTCGGTCTTACTGGATGTACCAGCGTTGCTAACATATATGTGGAACTTATGTTATGAAAACTTACAACGTTGCTTTGAAATATAAATAAGAAGCAATATAAAATGATTTTCTATACCGGGAATTCTTAATATTTGCCGTTTAAATCAAAAGTGCCAATAACTATTGCAGTGCCAGCAATAGTACAGTTTACCCTACCTGCCTTATGCACTATTTCATGAAAAATTTTTCAGAACACAATTACACTGTCTCAAAAGGTAGGTACAAATATCAATGAAAGAATCATCCCTCATGGTCGTTGGTATTTTTTTATATTTTTCTAGAACATGAAAGGTGAGATATTCAGAAATATCTCGAGAACGCATGATCGAAACACTATGGTCATGGAGGTCGTTGGATTCGTTCTTCGTGCCCTAAAAGAATAACTAAAAAAGATTTCATTAAAAAAAAGCTACTTTGAAATCTCGTTAAAAAATATCATTCAGATTTTTCCAATAATTTTTTTATATAACAATAAATAGAGCTGATACTGCGGTGATTTAATCGAGACACTCTGCACATATTGGTGCGCATATAGATGTGACCAGGTTTAGCCTACATGCGGTCACAGTGCAAGGAACTGTCCGCTCGCGGCAACTCCGCTCGGACAGTTCTGTAGCAGGGAATATCTTGCGGAATATTTCGCGAAAAATCTCTGTTGGCCGAGGCTCTCGCGGGACTCCTAGCGTCGGACGAAATTTTTGTCGGATTTGAGGCGTCGTCGCAGACGCGACGCTTTTTGCCGGGAATATATACGCACGTATGTATAATATATACCCGCGGAAGGAATTCCTCCGGAAAATACTTGGAGCTGTTTCGCCGCGGAAAGGGGCCACGCTATGACGCTGAAATATTCCGTTTCTCGAGAAGGAGAAAGGATCTTCCTCGAAGATTCCTCTCTTAATATTGCCTCGATATCTCGCGACTAGCTTTGATGTTTGTCATCGAACGACATCAAAGGTCGACCTTCTCGAAGGGTCGCGTAACTTCCTGTTACCTGGGAATATGAAAATTTAGTGATCGATCTAATGCTTTCTCCCCCACTCCTCCGATGAATTAATTAATTCGCAATAAGCGTCTCTGAATGGTAGTTGTTTCAATAACATTTTCAAAACTGACGGACAACTTTTTCATAAACGTTTTCAACCAATAACTGCCCGATAATTTGTTCTGGCAATATTATTCGCAACAGAATTGTTGAACATTTTTAAATGCAGCGCAAATATTAAACTCTCCGGTAGAAGTTTGCATGTAAATCGATACTATTTATAAATATGTATTTTAATCTGAAAGGTCAATTGTTTCGATTATGTGAACGTGTTTTGATACATTGAATTTCATTTTAGTAATTACGTAATTGTTAACTCGATACCGGGTTCCCGTTGTATTAATTGAAAACAGAATATCATGAAATCAATTGAATTCACATTGTCGTGTATTTGCGTATCATCAAATATGTACATAAAAGAAATCGGAAACACATGGTTGAACGTTCCTGTTCGTGAGTATGTAAATGTGTTATATGTAGACAGGATGGAATTACTGAAATTGCGAAAGCAAATTTCGTAGTCGCGATGGTTTTTGCATACTTCATTTTTCCGCTGGGGCGACGTGCTTTTCACTGTTGAACTGGTTTCCCCTGGAAATTCTCTTTTCGAACTGCGCGACTAGAAGTTTCAGGACATGTTGTAACGCGGCTATCTGTAACGAGATTCAGACGCATTTGCGCTTCCATCAATTTACTGCGGCAAACATGTTCGCGGAACTCGCAGACGAACTGGGAACACCGAGCGAGTGTTGTTCGGGTCACCTGCGAATTTTGGTACGTATACGCCAGCTCGGAGTCCGAAGTGACTCGTGAACGATGTCGAATGACTGAGAATAAAACAATCGAGACATTCCGCACAGTTTACTGTATCCGCGAAGACACCACGCTATGACGCGTCGTTGACGTTCCCGAATGATGAAGATTAATTCGACTGACGAAAAATGGTAACTCTATTTATTGTCATGCGAGGGTGAAGAGCGTATATTGTACGGATATCAATTTTCATACGAATAAATAAATACAAATGAATTCGTGATAGTTCGGAAAAATTGAATGCGATTACTGATTAGTAGACTGCGGATTTTAGGCATTTATGACGAAAATGAGTAGGAGTAATTTAAGATAGCAAAACTATTCGAAAATTTTAAACATACTATTATATTATACTCGACCTACTAAACATCATAGGGAAAAAAATAAATTTCTATTTCACTCCAGTTTGTTGCAATTGAGCTATGAAATTTTTATTTTGCCTAGAGATCCGCAGTCTACTGATTAGACTGTTGTCTCTGACAATTTCTATCTATTCGGAGTGAATACTAATCGCCATGGACAAAAGGAAGAAGACTATCAATGACCAGACAAGTTGATTAAGTCAATTTGTAGGAAGGTAAGTGAATCTTGCTTGCCAATAGACAGACAGGAACAATAGAACTGTGGTTAGAGCATCAAGTGAAATAATACAGCATGTAGCCAGATAAGTAGAATACCATAACATGTTAAACTATCGGTTTACAGCATAACGGGCAATTTCCTTTCATATTCTTTTTGATTAGTCGACAGTTTCCCGCTCGATCCGACGACAAATGAGATATACTTTAAAGGGAATGTTTAAAGGTATTGGAAAGTTTTCGAGCGACGTTCGCGGGGGAATAAGTTTCAATTCGAAAGAGCAGTTCCACGTAATCTCGTCCGCAGCCGCGTTTTAAGCGAGGAAAGTGTTCGAAAGTTCTTTAGCCGTTGCAGCTCTGCATAAATCTCCTGCTATCACTGCATTTTTCCTTGGTTCGCGTTCAACCGCGCCGTTCCTGCCCCCTCGTTCATCGTTTTACGCCCCCACCGCCCCTCCTCTCGCGGCTTCAGCCCCCTCTGTCGTTCGTAATACTTGCCCCGTTAGCGTCGGGCGACACGTACCGATATTGCCTCGACGTGCTTTGTTGTTCTGCATAAAAGAATTGAGATTTACGATGCAAAAGCGCGGGGGAGGTGGTCGATGCGCGTCTCGCGTACCAATGATTTTCTACGAGAACTCTGACAACGACATCATTCTCGCCGAATTATAAATTCAATCATTCTCGTGATTAAAATGGTACATGCACTGGTGGACAAAATGATAAGGCACCGTTGTACACAGACAAAATTTCATATATATGTCGTGAAATCTCAAGGTTATTAGAATGAAAATAAAAACTAAATTTGGATGGTCCAGATGGATACAAGTACTATTTCCATGATTTAAGAAAGCGACCAATGGTTTTTGAGTCGCTGACAATGTGGTGGCGGTACAGTAATAGGAAAAATGGAAATAAAATTTATTCAAGGCCGTATGAATAGTGCTGGCTACTTAAATTTAATTAAAGAGCAAATTGGAACATATGCTCGCAGAAGTGTTGGTAGAAAATATATATTTCAGCAAGATAACGCAGCTGTGCATACTGCTTGCATAGTAAAAAGTTATTTTGAAACGGTAAATATAAAGGTTTTGAATTGGCCTGCAAGGTCTCCTGACCTAAACATTATCGAGCATGTTTGGGGAAGACTGTCAATAATATTATACGAAGGTGGTAAGCAGTACAGTACAGTATCCGAATTGACGGTCCACGCATTACTAAAACTGCCAAAAATTGTGTAATTTTGTTGAATTCTAATACTTTTCTTATTTTATATTCAAAGTGCCTTATCATTTTCCCACACTAAAAATCAATTTTTGTAGAAATAATAAATGGTTTGAACGAGTTATTTAATTTTTAGTATATTATATAAAAGTTAGTACCTTATTTCGTTGTATATTCAGTTTCTACGTGTATATATGTACAAATAAATGTTCATTGCTAAAAACCTTGAGGTGCCTTATCATTTTCACCAGCAGAGTAGTCGATGATGCAGCGGTTTGAGAAGATAAGGGTGAGCATACTGATTGAAGAAGTTATGAAATAGGATCTACTGATGAAGACAGATAAATGTGGAACAGGGTAATAATGTTAGCATCTGGTAAAAACGAATTATTGTTGGATGAAGTACCAGGAGAGTGAACCGAGCAAGTAGATAAAGGCCGCACTGGTCAGACGAGTCAATCGGGTACTACCGTTCGAGTTACCATATGAAACGAGGTAGTTGCGGGTAACAATAGTTGGACGGAGTAAAAGTACAGTAACGGGGAGAAAGTGGATGTAGATCACACCAGTTTGCCGAAGTAGAACGGCATCCTAATGGTCGGGCGAAGTAGATGTGGATCGTAATGGCCGGATGATGTAGAAACGAAGAATAATAGCCGGTCCGTGTAAAAACAAGTCGTGAATTTGCGGTGAACTAGATGTGGATTACGGCACTTCCGTTCCTACAAAACTGCGAGACACATTTACGATCGGCAAAGTGTCATTCCTCTCGTTCGACTCCGTCGCATTACTAAAAATAGGTTCGGTGTCGATCAAACGAATTATTACGCGAGAGAACGTTGCGAACGCGGGAGAGCGAATTTTTTTTCAGCGGTTCATAAATGGGTACGAAGAAATTGATGTCGGAGGACTTGAAAAGGTTTTTACCGAGCCGCCGTGAAATACGAAGATTTATAACGTCGGAGGAAAAAGGGCGCCGCGGAAAATGCATTTTGCGGTACCCTGAGGAACACACGTGAATTTTCATTGGTATGACAAATTGATGGCGTCCTATGCATACGATTCGTCGCTATCCGGGTAAAAAATTACTCGGGAACATCTCTGAAACACCCATATCCGGGCCATTGTTCACCTATCGCGAGGAGAAGTTTCATTTTATTTACGACAGGAAACGTATTTTTCGACCGGAACACGGGGATGCATTAAGCCACAACCGTTCTCGCCATAAGAACCGTTCTGCGGGCGAAGTGATCGAATATTTTTACGCGTGCCACGATTTTTCCGCGGGTAGAATCCCGCGATTTACGCGCGGGCGCATGGAATCGCGGGAAATTCCGGAACTCTAAAATTTTATTGTAGATGTAAAACTTTACAGCGTCGCTGAGCAGTGGCAATACAGATCGTTTCCGTCCCGGCGTTCGTCCCAAGACGAGGATAACGGGGTCGATTCGCTCGAAGCATTTAAGCGAACGATCCGACGAAACTAACGCTGGAGCCGCAATACTCCTGCGAATTTGCGTGAAATTTTGATTCCGCTCGAACCGTTCGCTTTGGGTGAGCACAAGAGTCTCCGGCCGAGCGACCATTCCCCTATTAACCTTCCTCTCGATATCTTTTTCAAAGGAAACGAGATTCGCCAAGGGACACGCCCCTATCGGGCAAGACGCGACTGCATTCACCGGACAGACTTCAGTTCGGAAACGCCGCGCCGACTGCCGCCGTGTTGCAACGGTGACGGGCCAGAGATACTAAACTTGCCAGGAAAGAGAAACGGCGCCGATTTTATCGCAAACGCTTCCCCAATCTCCGATCTTCGCCTCCAGATCGATATTTGGCTGGCTAAAAGTAATAACGCTCCTCCATGAGGGAAAATCGACGAGGATACCCGTTTCTCGGTAGTTTAAATGGGAAGATTTTCAAGATGCCACGATTTCTCTGGCGTTTGTGTTTAGTGAAAGAGAACGATACAGCTAGTGGTCAGACAAGAAGTACATAAAACGAAGGGATCTTACGTCAGACAAATCGGTAACGGTAAGTCCCATCGATTTTTATAGGGTTTGTGTTTAGTCGAGTAGAACGAGACAGCCAGTGGTCAGTCCAGTGCAATAGGATATGAAGAAATGAATCAAGTCCGACAAGTAAATCTGTAATGTTTGGTATCGTTAGATGCGATGATTTAAAGTCCCATCGATTTTTATAGGGTTTGTGTTTAGTCGAGTAGAACGAGACAGCCAGTGGTCAGTCCAGTGCAATATGATATGAAGAAATGAATCAAGTCCGACAAGTAAATCTGTAATGCTTGGTATTGTTAGATATGGGGATTTTAAAGTCCCATCGATTTTTATAGGATATGAGTAGAACGAGACAGCCAGTGGCCAGCCCAGTGCAATACGATATGAAGAAATGAATCAAGTCTGATAAGTAAATCTGTAATGTTTGGTATTGTTAGATGTGGTGATTTAAAGCCCCTTCGATTTTTATAGGGTATGTGTTTAGTCGAGTAGAACGAGACAGCCAGTGGCCAGTCCAGTGCAATATGATATGAAGAAATGAATCAAGTCTGACAAGTAAATCTGTAGTGTTTGGTATTGTTAGATGTGGTGATTTAAAGTCCCATCGATTTTTATAGGGTATGTGTTTAGTCGAGTAGAACGAGACAGCCAGTGGCCAGCCCAGTGCAATATGATATGAAGAAATGAATCAAGTCTGACAAGTAAATCTGTAATAATAATAAATAAAAATCAGTTTTATGCAAACCAACGTGTAGCTCACCACGTTTATTTCCAAATTTCAATAAGTTATGTAAAGAAATTGTTTTCACACAGCAAACGCAATTTCTCTTGACAAGGATCCATATCCGGATCGAAACGTTGAGAATAATTTAAAAATTTGCAAAATTGCTTGTTAGTCAAAATTTAATCGAACCTATGCGCCGAAATCATTAAAAAGTTTATTCAGTAATTTACGATCGGCAATGAAGAATTTCTAAATCTGTAATGTTTGGTATTGTTAGATGTGGTGATTTTAAAGTCCTATCGATTTTTATAGGGTTTGTGTTTAGTCGAGTAGAACGAGATAGCCAGTGGCCAGCCCAGTGCAATATGATATGAAGAAATGAATCAAGTCTGACAAGTAAATCTGTAATGTTTGGTATTGTTAGATGTGGTGATTTAAAGACCCACCGATTTTTATAGGGTATGTGTTTAGTTGAGTAGAACGAGACAGCCAGTGGCCAGCCCAGTGCAATATGATATGAAGAAATGAATCAAGTCTGACAAGTAAATCTGTAATGTTTGGTATTGTTAGATGTGATGATTTAAGGTTCCATCGATTTTTATAGGATATGTGTTTAGTCGAGTAGAACGAGACAGCCAGTGGTCAAACAAATGGAACATAATATGAAGGAATGTACATAGAAATGGTATGTCTAATATGAATAGATAAAATCGAAATGTATCTAGAACTCGGACAATTCCAGTATAAACAAAGTCGCTTAAACCTCATGTTCTATAGATTCGCCAAATAACAAGAGCATGAGCACTGTTTTGATTGAAACTCCTGGAAAGCGTTATTCAAAAGAAAATTCCCTGACGAACAATTCGCGATTGCGAATCTGATTTACTTTTGCCGGAGCAGCGGCTTTCCCTCGAGTTCCACCGGATCCATGAATTTGCGGGGCTGCATAGAAATCGTAGGGGAGGACACTAAACGGATATTCCTCGTTAGTCAGACACAGAGGTAGCGGCTCGCCCGCAGTCAGACACATACTGTGGTTTCGCCGACTTTATGGAGGGAAGTCAACCATTCTTTCGAGCACGGTGTAGACCGGGACCACCGAGGCGAGTCCCTTCATGACACGTGCGGAATTCAGCCCTGCAGAGTCCGAGAGGGAGAAAAAATGTGCGAACGTTATTCGTAAGTTTCCGTATGCGACGACTTCGGAGACGCGGTCCGGATTGCTTCGGATGTCCGTGAAATCGGCGATACGTATGCGGGCTCGGTAGCCGAAGATGTAAATAACAGATAATGTCGACTCTTTTTTCTCGCCCGAGAAAAAAGGGGAACAAAAGGACATCTCCCCCGACGGAGAGCGTTGCGTGCCTTTGTGCTCGAAAAATGTTGTGACATCGTACCGGGCCAATTACATTAGACCAGACCGGGGGAATTGCCGGAACGTTCGAATTCGAACGTCGGTGACTCGTAACAAAAACACTGAAAGCCGTGTAATCTAATTGCGACCCGAGCCTTTGCCCGGACGGAAGTAGCACGGGCCTTCGGTTGCCCTAATGCAAATGCGGAGGAGCGTAATGGCCGTGCGCGGCATTAATGGAAGTCGAAAAATTTCAATAATTCCGCGGGACCGGAGCCGAGCCGTGCCGAGCCGAGCGCTGGCCACAAGAGGAGAGATCATGAAAATTCATTAAGAGGGAAAACCATCGGAGGAGGCAACACGTTGCCGTGAACATCGCGTTGACCCCGTTAACATGGCACGACGACCTGCGACGTCGCTCCGATAATCAGAAGGCTGCTCGTTCCGCCGGAAAATCGGAAAATGAAATAACGAGCGGCGATCAAACTTTCAGAGGACGGATGGGTATTATATCCCGTAAAAACCGAAGGCAACCCGAGAAAGTTTTGACAAGAAACCATGGGTAGAGGATCGCTCGCCAACGATCACCTGGACGCTGATGAATTGCAAACGAAGGAAATGGACCATCGGCTCTGACTCCAACGACCTGTTATTTATCCGCTTCCTCTCGTTACGCCAAGCTTTATTTCCACCGCTCCATAAAACCCATTCGATGGTCGTACCTTAATCTTCTGTGATATAAATTCCCCAGTTTGATGTCTTCATTGAATCAAAACAACAATGGCGTGTCATGTCCCACTATAAAACCGCGGGACACCGAATCACCAATTTTTACACTTTTATGAAGTTTTTGCGATTCTGTGGACATTGTGGTGTTTAATGACTTTCGGAGATCCTTCCTGAAATCTGAGATTCGTCTAACATTACAATTTGTTGAGTTTATAGTACTATAATATACTGTCAGTTATTTCTTTATTCTAGCACAAAGAATAATTAATCAAACCTGTTTAATAAATTATTTTGGACGTCGAAAAATCAGCATAATAAATTATAAAGAGGCCTGTGACTTTAAATCATAACTGTAAGGAAAAAATTCTTTAATATAATTAAATTTTGAAATTTAATTTGAAATTTAATTTTGAGAAAATCCTTTTAGGGGATCGATAATCGGAGCACTATGTTTGACGAAAATGGAGGAAATCGGAGCGGAGATGGCTCGGCATTATCCTAAAAATTTCGTTCGGTTCAACCCTGCGAAGAAATTACGATACTGGGAATTGCCATGGCGAGACATCTATCGATTGTCCAAACTATTACCTAGAGCGTTGAATATTCCACTCTGCGTCACGGGAGACTATTACCATCCATATTGCTCACGGGCAACCATGCGTCTCTGTGTAACTTTAGCCGAGTTAGACGATCGATGACAAGTATGGGTGCGATAGGCTGGGCAGGTGACAGCTCGGTAAACCAAACTCCAGTCGATGAATTAATAGTTCGCCAAGAACTTTATCTACGGCTATATACAACATATCTTCGTTAATCATGCAAATTTAAGTAGATATTCCACCTATCTATGTTCAGTGAACTATCCTCTATCGACAAGTCGCCAACTATACCGATGTTTGTACGGAGTGAAGTTACGTAAACTTCGTACTATACAGGGTCACCTAACCTTATCACCTCAAATATCTTTGTTGTTTTCAAAGATACATTAAATGTCTTCAGGACAAAGTTGAATGATAAAATGGGGCTCATACGATACCAAAAAAATTTTATTATTTACGTAATTTTTTTTAGAGATATCAAGGTCACCTTTATTTTTTAAAATGGAACCACCCTTTTTTAAACATCTACAATGATAGGCCCTTTCATTGCGAATTCAGTGACTATAATTACTCAAGGTCATTCAAATCAAAGTAGCATAATACGAGTTCTGGCCCGACATAAATTTCATCCGTTTCACATATCGCTACATCAGGAATTACACGGAAGCGATTTTCAAAATCGAGTTAATTTTTGTCAATGTGGACTCCAATAAAATCGTTCGTTTCTTTCAAATGTCTTCTTTACGGACGAATCAACATTCATTAATCATGCTTCAATTAATCTACAGAATGCTGATTATTGGTCCGTTGATAATCCATATTGGTTTCGAGAAATTGACCACCAAAAACCATAGAGCGTAAACGTATGGTGTGGTATTTTGAATGAAAAAAAATCGGACCATACTTCATTACCGGAACGATCACAGGACGAAAATATGCTCAATTTTCTCAAGAAGATCTGCCAATTTTGTTGGAAGATGTCCCTTTGCAAAACCTCTATGATATGCGGTACCAACATGACGGGTATCCTGCTCATTATGCACGAGGAGCAAGAATAATGTTGGATTCTAGGTTTCCAAACCGATGGATTGGACGAGGTGGAACTGTTTCATGGCCAGCACTACGCCTGATTTAAATCCACTGGATTTCTTTTTGTGGGGTCTGATGGACTTTATTAAATATAAGTGGTGGAATATTATAATACCGCGTGTACAATGTTAAAAGTGTGAATGCTTGAATGCGTATAACTTTATAACTAAAACACAGCAAGAATGGTTTCTTTACAAAATGTGACGACGCGACGTGTTAGACTCGACGTTTTCTTTGCGACTGTCTTCGGTCCTCGCTTTTTCCTTACTCCTAGGGTCGCTTATACCTAAAGGCTGTAAACCGCCCCTTAAACCTACAGTTTCAAGAAGTGGCAATCGTTGCACACCAACAGGGTCTGCTAAAAGAGACTGTGTACAAGAATGCTCCAACAACAGTTGAAAATATGCATCAGCGTATCGTCACAGCATGTACGAATATCACCTCGGATGTATTTGTCAGAGTTCAATATTCCCTCAGAACTCGTTTACAGGAAATACAGGAATTCTGCTTCCATTTTTGAGTCTTATTCGTCTCTTATATCCGTGACCTTGAATGACCTTGAGTAATTATAATCACTGAATTCGCAATAAAAGGGACGGGTGGTTCGAATCTAAAAAATGAAGGTGACCTTGATATCTATAAAAAAAATTACATAAAAACAAAATTTGTTTGGTATCGTATGAGCCCCATTTTATCTTTCAACTTTGTCCTCAAGACATTTAATGTATCTTTGAAAACAGCAGAGATATTCGAGGTGATAACGTTAGGTGACTCACTCTGTATAGTGTACTGTCCCGAGTAAACACAACGAGTCCATAACTCGAAGTTGTTAACTTATGTCAAAGAACACAGGAATTTGTAGACTATCGTTGAGTATGGAAGTAACATATCACTGTCATTGGTCAGATATGTAGAATGTACCTCGCATTTATCAGACAAGTAACAAATGTCCATCATTAGGCAAGTGGAATGTTCCTAATAATGGTCGGACAGTAGCATGAGACGGTTAATGACCGGTTAAGTACTATAGGTCTGTAATCAGACATAATGGAGGTCGGTTATGACTGGACGAGTAGTATGGATCTACATGCGATAAGATAATTCGTGAGAGATTGTGAATAATAAGATAAGTAGTATAGGTCAATCGGTGGGAAGACAAGTAGTATGAAGCAGTCAATGTCCACACACATAGATAGATACAAGTATCAATAATCAAATTAACCCCTTGCCGTATTTTAACGAGTCACATTCGTGATGAAGATTTCAAATAAATACAAATGTTACGCCTTTCTTTTTAAACGAAATCAAATTTGATTCGTTTGTAATCAATATTTAAGCATTAAAATAGATATAGCCGTACAAAACATATAAATTTTTTTTTCTCTTCTACGACATTTCTCGGGGTAAAGACGTTTTAATCACTGTAACTGTGAAGAAAATGGCACGGCAAGGGGTTAATGAAATTTTCGATAAAATTTGCAATTTTTCCAAAATTGTTTTTCGCTCTATGTAGTAAACCAATTGTTCTAAAAAAATCCAAGTATGTTTAAGAGTGTCCGAATATTAATGGAGTCACTTTACACGAACGCATTCGTGTTATTCATAAGGTACAGAACGAGGAAACTTAACACTAAGTTGAGAAGAGGTTCCGAGTTCCCTGCGTCTCGTACCGGCCACAATTAAAATATGCAAAATACTCCTCTTGATCACGGCCGTCTAATCCTTCGCCGTTCAGGGTTGGAACGAGTTCCCCCGACTTCAGCCAAATTGTTGAGAGTCTACCCGCAGACGCATTTCGTTAAATTATCTAGACGGCGGCCCTAATTTCGGGCAATTATAATTACGAGATTACATAATTACAATTAGTTACCGGTTGGCGGCGTAGGCGTCCGCCGGAGGGTAGCCGGGGGAAAGAAGGAGGTGGGAGGTAGACGGGCCAGGTAATTCGAGGATGAATCATCGTTTGGACGGTGACTCGCCGAAGCTTTACCTAACGAGCTTCCACGGTATTCGAGGTAATAAAGTGGTCGGGAAAATAGTGGGTCTCCAAGCCCATTGCCAAGATTTAAACGCACCGCAACCGAGTCAGCAACTTCCTGGTAGCGTGACTTCGGGATGCAGCTATGCAGTCCGAGGTCGCAGAGGAGGGGAGAGGATTGAACTCGCAGAGTGTATCCAGCTTTCCTTTATTACTTTCTTTCTTGGACAATGCTGTCCTCCATTGTAGCCTCTTCTTTTTTCAACCATTTACAGGATTAAGTTTATGACGACGTTGTTTCCGTCTTTTCTTCGATCCTCCGACCGGCATTTGCCTGTTCACCAACGGCAACGGGATGAAGCACTTTGTGCTCGGATGTCCGACTCGATAAGTTGTTGCACCGGATAAGCACAAAAACCGGGAGGAAAGCCAATACTCGGTTGTATCGGTTATCCACGGGCACAATGAGCCGCGAGTCGGGCCGAATTCAAAGATCGCGGCGACGAGGGAGTCGTTTTGACGAAGATTGAGTTCGTATTCCGGCTCTCTGTGTTCGGCCAATGAAAAGCGTCGGGGCGGCGGCGCGGAACGCCGTCGAACATGAAAAATGAAAGGCCGTTTTAATAGGTATGCACGGCGGGCGGGATGATTGCGATACAAATTACGCGACACCCAATCGAACAGCTTTTTCGCAAAATGGTTTACGACGCTCCCTTATTGGCGCACAATGGCCAATGAAATTGTCGTTCGGCCGGCCGCAGAAAAAATGGCCGCAGCAATTTACAAGAGATCAGGATCGCTTTCTCTCTTTTTTGTTGTCGCGCGGTAAGCACAATTGAATTTTATCGACAAAACCGGTGGCGCCCGGTGGATGAAAATTGGCTGAATTAAACCAGGCGTGCCGAGATCGCGGTCGCGCGTGCGCGCGTACGTTCTTGACTTGCGATCGGATTTTACGATCCGCTGGGCCGGATAATAAACAGGAAAATGTCTTTTATCTTGCTCAACAGGACATTTATATGTTTCAGCAGAGCAACGCGGCACTGTTGTACGCTGTGTATCGCACAGATCCCGAATGTTTGTTATCGAGGCACGCGGCGATCGCAATACCCAACCCGTTTCGGTTCAACTTTTGTTCGATCCGGATGGCAAGAGTTACGAGAGGAGTAGCGAGGGACACGATGATTGTCAGAGGAATTTCTGGCGCGTTTCACTTGTTTAATACGCGCGTATTCAGAACACCGTGGCCATTGTCATGCAAAGTGCTTTGTTCCTTTGGGAGTTTTTCTCCTCTAGTGGCAATTCCTACGTTTATAATTCCGAAAATGTTCTTTGTATCGTTTCGCTCCCCCATGTACAAATTCATAGAATCCTTTGTCGGCCAGACACTCGAACATGCGAATGCGTTTGCCCGTTAAGCACGCTCTCGCCAAGTTAATACGCTTTCATCGAGTCACGCATAATGGACTAGTATGCTGAAGTTTATGAAAGGCTCGACGGCTCGACCGATTGTGTTTTATATTCATAACGAAGATTTATTATCGAACGATCGTTCGCGGACAATTATCGACGTCACGTCACCATCATTGGCCGGATGAGTGGGATATGTTCGTTAGCGCTGAAAATCGGGGATCAAGACGATCTGTGACCAGATGAATTGAATAAGTCTGGCTCCTGCCAGATGGTAGGTACGAATAATCGGTATGTGGTACATATCGATAATTCTTGACAAGTGACTTTTTAATCGTTTACAGTTCGAATTTTTGTTATGAACACGAACAAATTTGCTCGATGATGTCAGTGATTGGGCAAGTAGTATACGTCACTCGAATCCCAGACAAGTAGTACGAACCTGTCAATGCCTGAACAAGTAGTGTAAACTAGTCAATGGCAAGACATCTAGTAGTATAACGTAATAAATGGCCAGACATCTAGAAGTATAACATAATAAATGGTCAGACATCTAGTAGTATAACGTAATAAATGGCCAGACATCTAGTAGTAATACATAATAAGTGTCCAAACACATAATTGTATAGCTTATTCCATATCCAAACAAGTAGTATAAACTTGTCAATGTCGAGACATCTAGTAATACAGACCAGCCAACATCCACAAAAGTAGTATAACTCAATCAATGTTCAGTCAATATTTCCATTCGCAGTGAAACAAGTAGTATAAGCCTACCTATGTTCAGACTTCGCAGAATTTTCCTTATATTACATTAAAAACGATTTTCGTACCACTTGATACAATAATTTATTATGTTAACTATTCTTCTTATATCCAACAAAGCTGATGCGGATTGTACTGAAACCTGACAAGTAAAAGAGCACAATCACGACGAATGTCCATTTTCTAATGGTTTCAAATATACAGCCACGTTCGTAGTTTAATTATGACCAACAAATCCACATTTCGCTAATGACAGAACCGCGGCGCCTCGGTATAGATTACCAGTCGTACGCGTTGCACGGAGGGCACGAAGCCGGAGGCGTATTCCGCGAGCGCGTGAGAGTTTTCTATTCCCGCGTGATATTCCGTCTCGAGGTGGGCAAAAAAGAATCTCCGGCAAGCCGAAGGCTGTGAATGGATCCGTGGCGCGGCCGTTCTGCCTCGTTATACACGCAGGAATGTCGACGGGTGGGTGGTCTACGATCTCTCCTAGCCTATCTCGTTCCCTTGGGAGATGCCCCTTTTCCCGTCGCCGTCTATATTTTCACCCCCGCAGCACCAGCTATCCGGTTGGTCCGGCGAATGAAACGGGTAATTCCAACGTGATTCATCAAAGATAAAAGCTCGGTGTGAATAGAAGGGATGGAGAACAGCCGGCTGCGGGGGTGAAGGACTGCGCGGAGGGCTTAGGAAAACGGGTCGGACAACGGGCAAAAATGAAAAACAGAACGCGAAAAATAAATGCGCGGGCAAAAAAGAATATCTACCGGAAACCGGTCCCGCACGAATTGCGGTGTGTTCTTTGTGCTCGCGAACGCCACCCCCCCCCCCCCCGCGGCGTGTTCTTCGCCCCCCCGCCCCCCCCCCCCCCCCCCCCACCCCACCCCGCGCGACCCTTCATATTCTTCGCTCGCGAGGGGAAAATCATCCCTGCAAATGACCATTAATCTTGCCACGGCTGCCGACAAATTGCGCGGAAGAAGTGGACAACTGCCATTTTTTTTCAGAGATCCCGCGATATCTTCTGCAGCGGACGCGAAACAGCTAACTCTTTGCGATTACGCCAGCCGACACTCTTTTAGAATGTTTATCATTTATTATTCTCGTCGAAAACGCGTTGAGAGGTATGTTAACCCTTAGATATTGGCTGGGTCCATTTCGACCGACAAGTACGAATAAATAAAATCAAATAAATTTGATGCTCGAAGATTTTAATTTTTTTCGGATTTGATCATAATACTTTTAGATAGAGATACTGAAAGTTTATTAGGCTCCGTGAATTAATGGAATTATTTCCGCTTGACGTTCGCAGCACCGGCATGCTTGTCGGTGTTTCACTATTAATTCACAGAGTGATTCAAAAGTTTCGCTCGTTAGTCTATTCGGACAGCATGGAACGTTTTATCCCCTTCACCTTTTAATCCCGATAAATATCTCCGATCTCTCCAGCCTGTCACGAATCCTCCGAGCGTCGATAGAGACATTCCCCTGTATGAAATGTTCGACAGAAATCGACGGCAACAGCCGTGTCCGTACGAGAGCTAAGAAATAAGAAGTGGCAGCCAGTCAGTCAGAGGTCTAACGAAAAAAAAGGAAGATAGTGTCCTAACCGAGAGCAACGTGAATGCGACGTAGAAGATACGAGGTGCAGCTCAGACACAAATGGAACAATAAATCCGTAAAATGAATGTTTGCAGCCGTTTCGTACAGTCCAGGAAGATGATATTTAACGAAGCAACGTGTCTTCGAAATCTTCTTTATTAATTGTGATGCTGGAATCGTTTTGTATAATAAATCATGTTGCGATTAAATAAAAGACATGAGGATGAAATCACTGAGAACGTAGATATTATTACACTACATATCTTGCAATCAAATTGAATAAAAAAATCAGTTAACATTTACGAAGGATCAAATGAGAATTTATTAGAGAACGTAAGAATGAATAATGTGTTCAAAAGTCTGAATTTGCGAAGTGTTTAGTCATAGAAATACGTTGTCCATTACCTAACGTCAGCGTTCATGTATAATGAGGATTTTCTGCTGGATCATTCGCGGCCGTGTTTTATTTCGCAGACCGTATCCATCCAGACGTCGTTTTTCATTCTCTGATCCGCATTTTCTTTGCCACCGACCCGTCATTTTTATTCCCCGTTTCCCCTTCATTTCTATTCCCGGCTCATACGTTATTCTCAGCCCCCCTTTGCGCTTTAGCAGCACTGTTTCATGATACCTTCGATATCCTGTTTGCAGTTCATTTGAATGCATGGGGATGCCCCCGGGATCAGAAAGCCGTTCACGGAGCGCAACACGTAGGATTTCGAAACTCAGATTTATTCCCTTAAGTACAGTCAATATTCCGGCGGCTGCAGCTACACACACACTTTTCTTTGGCTCCACGGCGCCGCTTTAAATTGATACCGAAGAGTTTTAGGAAATTCCGTCTCGCGGAGATTGGACTCGGGCGTCCGACTCTTCCTATTTGTTCTTCCTTTTTTTTCCCGACGGCGAAGCTCGTCTATGCTTTATTCCATCAGAGCCAGCGGTTTCAAATAAAACAAAAATTATTCGACGCTCTCTCACGTAAAAGTCTAAAATGTCTTGAATCATGAAATATAGTTTTTTAAACTGCCCACAGTTTTTGAAGTTTAACCCTTTCGGTCACGAATTATTTATTCCTGGAAAAAAAATCATGTTTTTACTAAGCAGTTCTTTGAATTAAATTATGGTTTTTTTATGTCCTTATATGAGGACGCCGTGATCCCGAAAGGGTTAATGCAAAACATTACACGCCATTGTCAGATTACTTCTCATTCATGGAGAACAGTTTCTAACTATAAAAGGTATTTTAAGCTTGCCGAGATTTCAGCCAAATTTCGAGGAATTTGTACAGTGGAATTCCGTTTATGCGCAGATTTTAATAATGCGTGAGATTCTGCTGGCGCAAGACGCCCTGTTATTAACATATATCAAAGGAAAACCGATTCAATTAACTTAATTACCCTGTCTCGAAACGAGAGAAACTCGCTTAAGGCGGTAGTTACGGCGTACACCGTCTCATCCGGCGATGTGTAACGTGATCCCTATTTAAACGAGACATAAACTTCACGAAGAGTGACGTGTTCCTTCCTATACGGCGCAAAGGCCGCCCTTCCAAGGAGTTTATTTGCTGGATTCAGGGTTGAACAACTATGGAAATCGAGTCTCCATTTACATCTTTCTCTACCCACGCTGTCTACCGAAATTACAAGATCCTGTTTTACGATCAAGAAAACAGAATGCTAATTACGTCCGACGGAAAGTTTAACACGTGATGCCAGCATGGGCACCCGTCAATGCTGATTATATAGAGCAGATATTGCGATTGTTGTTGAATTTTGGAAAACATGGCCACGATGTTTTAACTGGTCTTGATTAGGTTTGGGTTAGGTTTCTGTAAATATTTTCCACGATATTTCCTGTCAATTATTGTGTGTCCGTGCTGCCATCCAGCGGTTCTGCTCGGTAAGCGGCGCGCGATCGCCACTACAAACCAATATGGCGGCGCCCTTACCTGTCAAAAATACCGAAATATGTTCAGCTTTAAGCAATCATTCATCCTAGAGAATTGAAACTTCGACTGAAGCCGCGCTGGGTACAAATCTGCTGAATTACATACCAAATACATCATAATTTATTGGAAAAAGGCAGAAATTTTGAGTCCGTCAAAATAAAGTTTATCCTATTTATCGTGTACCACCACGTGTTCTTATCAATGGTTGTACAGCGTGTCCCGAAAATGTATTTTTTCATAATTATAATAGAATACAATACAATACAATTTTGTATTGTTTTAAAAGAAATTAATGACATATGTATTTAGTAGATTCTGTTCCAAATCTTCATCACGAGTCTGACTCGATGTTCTAGTACAAGGGGTTAATGTAGTTGTAACAAACAGCCGACAGCCACGAAAACAGTCGGATTAAGCAATTTCGCAAAATCTTATTAACACCGAATCATTAGCGAAAATCCTTGCGACTCAGTGTCATAAGTGCTCAACACCTTCGCGACTAAAGCAAGCGAGGGAAAAAAAGTTGATGAAAGTCTCGTCCCCATTCAAAATCACTTAGTCACTTCATGTTTGTCGTGTCGACGCGAGCGGAATGTTTAGCGAGCCGAAACGAGTGGCTCCGATAGGGAAGTTTCATTGTAGACGGGACCGGGGGGGTTGGCCGTAAAACTATTTCCCATAATTCCAACGAAAACACGATTCCCCCGCATTAAAGAGTTTCCCTTAAATCCACCAATCGGTGGGAATCACCGATACGAAAAGTAATTACAGAAGCAGCGAGGAACGAGCGAGCAGAGAGAAAGAGAGAGCGCGAGCGAGAAAGAGAGAGAGGGGTTAGTTGAAAAGTCAAGGGGAACGAAAACCAAGGGAAGAAATTCGAACTCGAAGAGAAAGAACCAAAGTTTCCAGAGACTGAGGGATAAAACTCGGATCGATAGAGGTCGGACAAACGAAGAAGCACAAAAAACATGCAGGAAGAAAAGAGAAGAAGGAGACGAAACTCGAATTTTGTTTGTGATATCCGATACACAAACTCCTGCCAATTCGGAAAATTCTTACCAAAATTCGATTCTGATAACTTTGATTTGATTTGATTTTTTTTTTTTATAAATGATTTAATCATTTAATTATTTACTTATCTCCTAATACCGTTTCTTTCGTAATGTATTATGCTGGCACTGGCTGTGCACTGATACCATAATTATTCCTCAGCATTAAATAATATTTTTGCAGATATGTATTTATGACAATAATGTCTAAAACCATTCTGGGTGATCTATATCTTTATGCCAAAATGTAGTCTGAAGATTTAGGTATATCTTGAATTAATTCCGAAGGAAGTTGAGAAGACTTATTTTCGCGTTTTGACGATATTGTGCGGCATCTTGAATAGTTTCCGAGGGGCTGACTATGAAACAGAGATTCCAATTTATCTCCCGATGAAAGATTTACAGAACGGGTCGTCAACTGCGCCCGACACCGGTGGCCGGCGGATACAAACGCGGTGCTACCCTCGGAGAGCTGTTTCGTAATTTAGTAGCTGCAACTGCATCGACTCGAATGCGCCGCAGCCGCTCCGCATGCTGGCAGGAATGCAGTATCGAGGAACCCATTAAATACCGTTAAGACAAGTTAAATTGAATTCGGACCACCCCGTGTTTTTTCCCATTACCCGGGAGCACTCGTTGATGACATCCGGTGTTGGCCAGGCGAATTCTTTGTGTCGTGTTGTACGGTCGCGGTGAGTTTATGCAAATTTACGCTATCCTCTGCATTCCGAATTAAATGAAACTTCCTTCCCGACTTCGACGAATTCAACGAACGAAAGATCAAACGGTACCGAACTATATTAAATTTTTCCGTTTTATCCTCCTGAATCCGAGAAGTTTGTAGCTGCATGTAGTTTTCTTCGTAAAGGACGAAATTTTATGTGCATTTTGCGAGCACGATGAAAGCTAACTGCAGTTGCTTGTGTAAACGTATATATTCTTTCCGATTAGCTGCTTTCGCGAAGTTTATCTCAAAGAGAAATATGTATGCTTTATTGATGATTCCGGATAGCAATCCCAGATACTCGATTCCAAGTACACGGTTCATTAAATGACAACCATACTGCATTTTTAAATTGTTGTTTTCACTGCTTTTACCATAAGTACATAAAGTCCGCAGTATACTTTGGCAGTAAAAACATTAGCAGTGAAAACATTAAAACAATTTATAAATGCTGTTGCTTTAGCTTAAAATTATTCAGAACAAAATGTAATGCTAGTCTGTTATAATTGAGGTAGACAATGTTTACCTTGTACAAAGATTTACACACTAATAATAAAGTAGCTGCGTGCATATTTGATAGTTTCGAGCAAAAATATTTTAATTTGCGAAGGCGGAAGCAACGAGACAACAGAAAACGTTTGCGCAAACATATACTCATACGGGTTATTTTCCGAAATTATTCTCGAACCAAAAGTGTTTATATTTTATTAGCCATTAGCTATGAAATAAAATCAACAGCTGCTTAAATGCTATCAAACGTTGGATTGCAACGAATTGTAGTCGATCGTTCACGCTGTTTGTGCATAAACATCCTCAATACGGGAGTAACAAAACAAATTTCACAAAAGGCCGGGCAACTTCGCGCACATCGAGCGGCTCTCACCGAAAACATTTTCCACAATAGTGCACTAAAAAAAAAATCAGAGTCGAAATGACGCGGCGACGTGTTTGCCGGCGTTCTCCACGCGTCCTCGCTTCGACGACCATTATTAACAGTTTAGTGCCCGCCATTGCATACCGTTGTTGCTATACATATTTCACCGGATAGCACGCACACTGAAAAACATCAATTCGTAATAAACCTCACCCCGCGGGGTGAATAAGTCATAAGTTTTGAAAGAGTTTTCGGGCACATTAGGCGAGCATAGTTTATAGTTACATGCCACGCTTCCAATGCAATGCGGAGAACGCGTTTCTAATAACGCTGCTTTTACTCGCACCTTCAACAGTGGAACTGGTTATGCATCAAAACAATTGTTTACCGATGTTTAAAATAAGTTATTATATTTTATATTAACACTGACCCTACCGACCATCAAAAGCGACTGATGTGTATAGTGTATAGTATTATAAAAATAACAAGATCAAATTTATATTTTGTGCGATAATATATACTACAGTCAAAAAATATATTCAATAAATTCCCACGAAAGCACTTTTACAATTTCAATAATCGTCAAATAAAAAATCTAAAATGGATCATTCGACTCCTCATGGTAGGTTTAATGTTAAGAAAAGAAATTCAAAATGAAATACATGGATACCCAAATGAAATGAAGTACTCAGTCTTGGGACACTCTGCACACATACCGAATAAAATATTTTCCGAAACTTAATAACCTACGATGTTGATGCGGCTGTAAACTAACTAGGAAAGTTTTGATTTGGTTTTATCTTTACGGCCCATTGATTCTGAACTGGTAAATCTTGATCTGAGATCACTGCGAGGCGGACTTTATCCTCGCCAGGGTCGGGCGATTAAGTTTTCGCATTTCCAAGGGGTGTTCGCGTTTTCAGGAAAGGATCGAGGAAGTCGCCTGCGAAAATACATCGGCCGGATGGTCATTAAAAAGTATCCGCTTCCCTTCGAAGTTGCGCGGCTATTAAGGCAGCGTTAACGAACGCCGCCGAAAAGTCGTCGGTTTTCCGGCGACCGAGGGGCAGCGGTGGTGTGGCCGGAAATGCAGCGAGTTGCATTTAAATGCCCTATTTTCTGTGCAATTTACTCGACTCTCTTTGCCCTTGGCTTTCTTAATTTTCCGGCGCGGCGTCGACGGGAACGCGGCTTTATTGCGGTTTCCCCGACAGTACTTTCAATTTGAATTCGCTCGTGATTCCTCGAGGAGAATTCAAAGGGAACCCGCAAAGATGTACTTAGCGATCGCCCGGGAAGACAGACGTAACTTGAAACAGAGTCGTCGAAGCGAGCAAAAAGAAGAAACGAAAAAGTAAAAGCCTCTTTAAAATAATTTCAATACGTGAGCGAAAAAATTCTTACGCCATAGGTAGCGCTTAAAACGGCACGCGGTGGTTTCTTTCCGGTGGTACCGTCGCGTCGTTCAAAGACGTAATAAAACGCGGAAGGTCAAACCTCTCGCAACAGTCTCAAACGCGTTTCAACTTCCTCAAACTCGCTCAAACCCACTCGAGAAGGTTTCCTGGCTTCGTTCCATGCGGATCCGGTGGTCTTCAGATTTCGTTCCCCGCTCCTCAGTTCTCGAAACTACTGAAGCCATCCCTTTCTCCATCTACCGGGGATTTATAACTTTCAAGTTTGCAACATCCTCTAATGACGATCCCCTGCAAAATTTCTGAGGACGGTAGTTCCCTCGGTTTCCCGGAGCTTTTAAGATGTCTCCTGTTTCCTGTGTCTCTGATCGAGCCGTCTGTCGTCTTTCGGTTCAATTGAAAGCAGCCTTATAGATCTCCCGGGGCTGGACGGTGACGTGAAAAGAAATTTCGATGTTGCGCGATCGCGACCAGCGCAATAAAGGATCCAGCAAGGGAAGTTACAGAACGGATAAGAGCTGCGACGAAGATGTAACGGCCCTGCTACGCCGAGCTAGCCACTAACCACGCTGCTTTATGGCCTGACGTTTTCTAATTTTGTTTGTGATCCCCAGAGGTGGACACCGACGAGAACGAATTAGATTAGCGGCGATAGTGGCCGCGATTCCTTTGTTCTTTCCCGAACGGTAGAACGCGTATCTGTTTCATTCCCTTTCGAATCCCCTCGGTGACAATTCCCCAAGATTCCGAGAATCCAACAATTTCCGCTCCTCCTCCGACCCCAAACAGTTCGCTTTAATTTCGATAGAGACCGTACAAACACTTCTGTTGCCTTTCGCAGTTACACTTTACTTCATTCTTATTATTGATATTATTATTATTAATATTATTGTCATAATATTCGCGGAGGCTGCAACAGTTCCATCCAGCCTGTCCCGTTTAATTCAAGAAACAACGGAGTTTTGCTCCGAATGCGCGCAGAGTCGATTTACCGCCGAGTTGCCGGAGTTTAAGTAATTGTTTTTACAGAAAACGTCGACTCCCGTCTATCCTAGCAATTTCAGTTTCGCTATGTACCAATTCGTGATGAGCTTAGCCGGGGAATTCATTATTAATATTATGAATTAACAATAGACTTAAATGATGGTTAGCGAGAACAGATTTCAAGTTTTAAAAGGAGAACAGGTTTATTGTTGTGTGACACTTTTCTACGAAAATATAACGATTTAGATGATTTGTCGAACTCGGAAACTTAAGATGAAACTCTTCATTGAGGATGAATATAAATGGACTTAGTAATGTGTCATCAATTCCGGTAAGTAATGTGTCAAAATAAAATACTAGGGCTACCCATAAGTAATCAATTATTTTCCCAAGACCTTATTTCTCATTAGTTCTGCGACAACCGTACAAGTGTAGGCACAAATTTTTTTAATGTTACCAGTTTGTTAGTAATTTATTCCAATACAAATTTTTTTTATTGCCCTGCAACAAAATGGCGGACTTTGTACCTTTTGAAAGCCATATTTGTAATTGTGTACTTTTTCATTTTCACGCCGGATTTTGTGCAAAAGAAACAACAAGGAAAATTTGTGATACATATGGAGATGTGTTGAAAGTGAACAAATATCAACGTTGATTCAGAAGATTTGCTTATGACCTGTCAGACAAGCATCGGAGTGGACGCCCAAGTTCAATTCGATAATGATGCCTTAAAATCTCTAGTGGAGTCCGATCCAAGGTTAAGTATGCAGGAATTATCAAGAAGCCTTGGGTCCACATGGTCCACCATAGGCACACAAGGCACCTAAATGAAATTGACTTGGGAAATAGACAAGGGATATGGGTTCCACACCCGTTATCTGAGGCCAACAAAGACCTCACGCAGCGCAACTCACTCAAGAAAAAATTAAGCAGTTAGGCTGGGAAGTTCTACCGCACTATCCATTCTCCCCAGACATCGCATCGTCGGACTATCATTTATTCAGGTCTCTGGAGCATTCGCTACGAAATAAAACCTTTAATTATTTAGCCAATGTTAAAACACATCTTGAGTCTTGTTTCGAGTCACGTAGGCCAGAACAAAAGGGGGGTTGAACTTTTGCAGAAACGATGGCAACAAGTTAACGAAAATGACAGTGATTATATAATCGATTAAAAAAGAAAAATTTTATCTATGAATGCAAAATAATTGATTACTTATGGGTACCCCTAATATTTTACTTTCCCACAATAAAAATGAATTTCTAAGCCGAGTGAAAGAAGAGTGTCTTCCATATATGGCAGTGATCGTGTTATATTTGACAAAGATAAAAACAATCATTTCTAGTGGCGGAATAAAATAAAATGCTTACACCTTGCTGTGCTTCGTTTCACCCTGACGCTTCAATTTTTCGGGCGGACTTGAACAGGAAACTCGCGGGAAATTGATATATTGAGTTGAAAATGATAGCGTAATCTCAACCAAAATGATCCTTAATTCGTTTCAGTTAGCCCGGTTTCATGAGGAATTCAGGAGGTTTAATGTATTTGCAGCAGAGTGGCGCGCGCGCGGGATTCAACGTAACATCGCACCGGCTCGTCCCGTCGATAGACCTCTCCATTTCAATTTCCGCGATTGAAATACTGCAGGCTCGAAAAAACACGCGGAGGCAGGCATCGCATCGACCGAAACGGAATTTCATATTGCAGAAAAGGAAGGAAAATAAACCATTACTTTTCCCTGATCCGCGTAACGGAAGGTCGTCGAGCAATAATTCATGTCGCTCGATTTTTTCTCTCTCTTCTCTCCGCTTTTTTTTCGGGTTTCCATCGAACCGATATCCATACACACAGAGATCCTTGCAAATTTATTCCGTCCTCGGGGACGGGAACGAGACAGCAAAACGAGAATTATTTACCGTTGCATGCGGTGAAGTTCTGACGTTCGGGATTCAAGATCGCGATCGACGCGACGCGACGTCTGCGCGAAGTCCCAGTAGAACGAACGTTCATTCTAATGATCTCGATCTCTGGGCGAAGTGGATTCCCCATCGAGTTCGCTACATGGACCAGTGCTTTGTTTGTGTTTGCAGAATCCACAAATTGATAGTAATGTTAATACGGATTTTTATGGAAAATACGAGGCTCAATCAAATATTAACCAGATTTTGTATTGCACAATAGTATAGTTGTTCTTACACAGGTAAGACTACGCGGAATTTCAGTACACAGAAGGTGCAAAATGCATTGAAATCTTGCATAGATGACATCAACAATTTAAGGACGAGATGGTGATTTGCAATTTTTTATAAATCCACAAGGATCCACAGTTTAATTATATCAAAGGTTCTTGAATAGGAAAAATTCAACTATCAATTAAATGGAAGTTGTTTTCTATCTAGGTAATTTTTATACTTAATAGCGATGTAATACTTGTGTGGATAGTTTTTATTGTAAATAAGATACAAGTACAGTAGGTAATGTGTATGCGTGTAATGTATGTATGAAAATCAAGTATAGTAGGCAATGCGTGTGCGTGTAATGTATGAAAATCAATTATGAGAATTATTGTAAATTAAATATTTATACATATGCGTGGTAAAAATGAGAAAGGAAGCTAATGAGTGAGAGGTAAAATGTATGAAGCGAATTTGGTTGAAAGAAATAAAAAAATGATTGTACATAAGAGGAGCGTATTGTTTGGTTTCGTGTTACATGTAATATCTTTTGTTAAATATATGGTTCATTTATAAACATTGATAATTGCATCCACTGCTTGAACAATACTTTCTGGAACGGTTAAGGCCGGTTTTATTATTGTACCGAAATGCTCCGTGTGACGGAGAAATAGTGATACTACACGTCTCAGAAATTCGAACCTTTCCGAGAAGTTCTGAATCGCGAACAGGAGAAGTTTCCAAATGTTTCATAAAATTCTTTGCGACTGAAACTCGTCGAATCGTCGCATAGCTTGAAACGTCACGGGCTTCTTGAATATTCGTGGATCGACATAGAATGTCGTGTACAAGTGTTGCAGTAACACGAAAAAATCGAACGCCTGGAAGAACCATTTTCCGCATTTGAATTTCAAATTCGGATCAATTTTAATCCGAAACTCTTCGTTTCATTTTATTCATTCCGCTTCGGAGTTTGCCGGCGCCCCCGCACCAAGTAACAAAACTTCGGAAAAAACATGCGGAACTTCGACTCGAAATATTTAGCAGTTTTTTGCAATTACTGGAATTTCTCAACTGTGGTCATTTGGAAACTCGTACACACTTTGTACAATTTGATATTTAATATACGTTAGTCAGGAATAGTTAAATAAAGGAGAATAATATTTCAGTCTCTTTTGTTTCGGGCTGCAATTAATATTGACAAGCCATTGTGTTGCGTTTCATTGAAAATAAGTAATACATTAATTGATAATTAATTCATTATATTTTACAGCTATTCATATGCAGATTGCATCCTTATGCAAAGAGCGTACGAAAGTTAACGAGCGATTTCACATTTTGTTTGTTGATAATAAGAAGTATATTACGCTGGAAAATAGATGCTAATGTAGTAAGCGAAGCGTTAAGTATTGCAATTATTTGACGTGAGAAATATTTCTATGAAAAGTCGTCATATAAGCAGACAATATGAACATAAAAGTGAATACGTTCGTATTCTTATAAAGTTCAAAATGAGGAAATTTAACGTTGATTCAGGGAAGGTTTCAATCGTCCTCAATTATTTTATCATTCTCGCTTAATGGCTACATTATTTTATACTTGGCAAAATCGTACAGAAGAGTGTCTGACATTTTATTAACATAAAATCAAGAAATTATTTCTATTAAAAAATTCCGGGCGCCTGAAATATAAATTGCGATTACGGGAGGACTAATTACGAAAATAGGGAAGAATTGCAGCGCGTATGTTGTGGATCGGGGAGCGGTAACTTCGTTACTGTCATCAGAGATTAATAAATTATTCGGTAATCCACTTGAACGGCGGGCGCGGTGTTCGACCGTCTCGCGTAAGTATTGATAATTAGATGAACGCTCGTTAAACGGCCGTGAAACGTTCTATGGACAGGTCGAGGTGGCTAACGCCTCCTCCCCTCGTGGACCATTAATTTCTCGTCTAATTGGCAACATCACGGTCTTTCGGGTGGGAACGAACATCGCCGGAGCGGATGATCGTTGACTTTATTCGCGCGGCGCGCATGTAATTACGAAAGGAGGATGCGCGGCATTGTTTCTCCGCGTTAGCGGTTGCCTGATCGTTTGATCGTTAGTGGCTAATTAACGGCGCAGTAAACCGTCGCGAGATTATAACTTGGTAACGACAGTGGGGAACGCGCGAGTTCGATACCGCTCGGCTTCACTTCGCTCTGCTCGGCACTTATAATTTCCGGCCGCGACAATGCCTAGAAGGAAAGGGAAATTGAGATTTAGCCAGGTGCTCGGGTGCGCGAGAATTTCGCCGGAACTCTGCAGTTAATTATTCGCGTTGCCATTGAAACACTTAAGCCCGCTTCCTTGACTCGATTCGGGTTTAAGCGAGTGGAAATTGCAATTATAGAATCCCACAGCGAAAAATGGAAATTCTAGTTCGACGCTTCTACATTTTTGGCGCGTTCATTCCTATAAATATTCATGTGCAAATGACAAAGTTCGGTCCCAAAATTTTCATACATTTCATAACATTCAAACCGTCCGAATTTCTGCGAAACACCGGGGCACTTCGACGATTAGATTGCTGAAGAGATACCCGGCAAGAAGTTAAAAATGCAAATCCGATCGGGGTGGGGGTTGCTAGAGGATGGCCGGCAATGTTCCGCATCTCGGTAATCCGGGGACAAGAAAGAGGGAGCTGAACGGAGGACAAAGGATCGCGAACGATTCGGGGAGTACGGAGATGGTGCGGCCAGGGGGTCGGTAATTATAGAAACTGCGGACCTGCTGGGAACGTCTTGCCATTCTGCCAGGAACCTCTCGCCATTCTGCCGGTAATTGCGTCTCGTATTGCCTGGCGAAAAACAGAGCGAGCAAGAAAAACAGTGGAACAGGGATGAAAAGAAGCAGGGGCGAGCGATAAAGACGAATGAAGAGGGGAAAGGGGCGAGGGTGCAGAAACACAGAGAGTGTCCTTCGCTCCTGTGGCTACCGGCCATTTCACCGAGATTTCACCCCCTCTCAGCACCGCCCTTTGTCTCTCTCCAACACTTTTCACTTCCGTACCCTCCTCAGAGCGAACCACGAGTATTATGAAAGCGCGTATTTTACTTCCGTCCTGGCATACCACGACCAAAACCGCAAATTGTGCAACACTAAAGTGTCGTTAACCGTGCGAAATCAACACGGGCGTAAACGGTATTGCATTCGAGCTGGTAAAATGTGTCCGAGCCTCTGTAACGATGATTTCTTTTCTCTCCTCGTTCTCTATCTTGCCGCGAATGTTTCCCTTCCTTTGCACCCCTTCTTAATCGGTCGCGGAATATTTGCCGTGGCACTTTGCGGCTGTTTCTTCCGCGCGGAATTCTGTACGTGGATACTGTGCACGACGTTCGACGTTTATATAATACGCACAGAAATGATTAAACATTTCATACAAAAATTTTATTATCCTTCTAAGAGATTGCCAAAGATTTAAGAAATCACGAAAACAAAAGCTTATGAAATTATGTGATTTTATAAATACATATAATTCAGAAAATATAATTAATTACCTTCCGAAAGAAATTGTAAAATACTACAGCAGAACCTAAGAGTTTTCTAACTTAGAATTTTCTCAGATCGACTCTCAATGCATTAGTAGCAATCCTTATGCGATTTTCTTTTTGCGTATAAGAATAAAAGACAATACTGTAACTAATTATATTTTTGAACTTTCTCGCAATGTTTCAGATGCATACACGGAGAATAATTTTGATGATCCTCGCAGAAGGCTACATATTCCATGTGTTCCTCGAATCGTGTCCCGAGTTCGCAATGAATCCCGAGATTAAGATACCCACTTTCGAATTCGAACGTAGCGCGTCGCCCGCCATAAAGTTTCACGATTTCAAGCTCGAACTGTAACCTATCATTCATTCGTCGTTACCCGACCACACATAAACGATCATTACAACGCGTTATTCGTTCGAACCACTCGGGAAAATGTTTCAGACAACTGGAACGTTCGCGTAACAGCCGCGCCGGCTGCCACCAGTTCCTGCAGTAAGAGTTGAACCGCTCGGTTCTAACAAGTTCGGTAAATAGGGCAGCGACAACGAGTAGAAATTTCGTTCGGTTAAACGACGCATCTTGTCGCCTCCGGAACATCGAGGAATCCTTGAAACTCGGCGAATTCGGAGCCATCCAATTCGTGACGCCCGCCTTCCTTTCTTTGATTTTCTAAACAACAACCTAATTCGCGAACCCCAATTATCGAGGGAAATGACCAGTCCACTCGCGCAATAATGTGCAAACCCGGCATTATCTCCGTTGGCCGATCGCTGGGAACCAAATTGCAACCCTGGACACTGAAAATCATAATTGTGGCAAAATCCCGAGTCTTCTATTTACCTTTGTATGTGCGTTGGTTCCTTTCCCAACGTTCACAAGATTCTAGTACAATGTCCACCAGCATAGAGTCAACTAGATATTTTCCAATGTTGAATATATACTTTTCTTTTACATAGCAAGTACAGTAAAGTTTTGTTGGCTATTATCCCATTATATTTAACATACATTACAGTATACATTATTTTACAGACGCATACTTCTCTTGAAAATGGTCCGTACCTGGACTGAAACGTCGAGAATTATTTAAGTTGCAAAATTGCTTTGTTTTTAACAATTGATCGAACCTGTGCGCCGAAAACATTACATAAATTCTATTCATTATCTACGATCGACAAAACGGAATATTTTTCTTCTATTTACACTCGAAAAAGTATCAACAAAAATTTACCATCTAAATGACAAAATACGATTAGAAGTAACTTTTCTGTAAATGAACAGAGACATCTAAAGACATTCTACCGTGATACGACGAAAATAAACCCAAACTTAACCTAGATCTATCTCAAACCAAAAAAGTTGTTCAAAATGATAATCTTGACAACATATTTCAAGGTTGTCAAAATCGATGAGATTTTCCGTATAATTACCAAGAACTGTAGGAGCGTGTTCTATTATTCCCGACTTATGAAGGTTATTAAAAGATTAAAAAGAAATATATTTTTGCATGAATATCAGGGTAAAATTTGAGTTCGAGTAGCAATCGTCCAAGACCGAGACGGGTTACACTAAACGATCCATCATTTCGTCATTTTTACAAATACGATTATGTTGTGAACGTATTTGAAAAATGCTATGTTTTCAATGTATGCAGAAAATATCTACTTTTTTCGACCAGTTACGCTCTAGTGTAGAATCCGTCTTAGAGTAGCGGTCCGCGAGTTAGCCCCTTGCCGTATTTTGACGAGCCAGACTCGTGATGAAGGTTTTTAACAAAGTTTAACAAATACAGTGACTCTCACTAATATTCGGACACTCTTAAAAAGATGATAACTCTTTTAATATTGTACTATACGATTTGAACTTTTTTGGGAAGCTAGAGCAATTAATTTACTACAGGATGTGACAAATTTTTTTTTCAAAAATAGCAATTAATCGGAATTGTAGAAAAAAATACTAAAAGTTGCATTTTACAACTTTTTTATGTAGGTCTATATTCAAAATTTAAAAAATACGTTTTGTAGGTCTGTGTGAATTATATGCACTGTGAAAGTTTCATCGAAATCGGTTGATGTGGAAAAAAACGACAGGTATTGAAAGATGAAAGAATCCTTAGATTTACTGCAGTTATAGGTCGAAAATCGTGAAAATCTGCAATTTTTACCATCTTTAAACGTTTGTAGCTCATTGCAACGTCGATCGATTTTGACGAAATTTTCAGAATATGTTTAATTGACACAGATCTACAGAACGTATCTTTTAAATTTTCAATATAGGCCCACATAAAAAAGTTGTAAAATGCAACTTCTACTATTTTTTCTAGAATTCCGATTGCATTCAATTGCAATTTCAGAAAAATTTTTTATCACTTCCTGTAGCAAACTAATTGCTCTAGCTTCCCAAAAAAGTTCAAATCGTGTAGTACAATATTAAAAACGTTATCGTCTTTTTTAGAGCGTCCGAATATTAATCCGAGTCACTGTATGCTACGCGTTTCATTTTAGATGAAATAAAATTTGGTTCGTTTGGAATTAATATTTAAGCATTAATATAAATGTAGCCACACGAAAAATATAAATTTTCTTTTCTCTTCTACGACATTTTTTCGGAATAAAGGCGTTCTAATCACTGTAACTGTAAAAGGAAAGGTACGGTAAGGCGTTAAAGGATATTCTACTGACGAATGACCGGGCGATTTCAGTGATATGCGTGTGCGGAGAATAGTAATCGCGAACGGTATTGTACCTAAAGGGCGTGTTGCGTGTGTGCATCGATTCGTTTACAGATCGGATGTTAACACCTAACGGAATACGAATCGATAGGCCGCAAGCCACAGATCGTAAATATCTTCGAATTCGCACGCAGCGGCTCGCAGCTTGCACATAGACGCTCGCACACGCCGGATATTCGGTCATCGAAAACAAGCTGCACCGCCAAAGTTGCGGTTTTAATGCAGGCACTGCCTGGCCTGCGAACCTAGTCGCGTCCGTGTCCCAGAGCTTTACAAGCGTGCTCGTATTCATGCGAGCTTCCACTTACGCTTTATTTACATTCACGTTGCTCCGTGTTCTGCACTTACATTCGCGCGATGGCCGCCGCCCCGCGCGATCTCATTTCTCCCTTGGAGGATCGAAACGCCGGGTTCTCTTGGAAATTTCCCAAAAATTTCCAGCGAGCAAGAAAATTTCGAGGCAACCCGCTCTTAGTTTGCATTTTGCTTCGGGGCCAATGGCTACGGCGCGCATTATTGCAAATCGACTATCTCGCCGGAGGAAATTCTAATTTTCGTTGTGAGGGGTATCGGTGAAGATCTGGAGCAACTGAGAAAACTTTTATTAATTAATTTTGTGAAGCCAGTTACTATATTTTGCTTTGGACTTTGAATAATTGAATGTTTACGAAAATTTTATGAGGCAGGGCATAAAAGAACATTAAATTTGCAACATCGCATTAGCCTATTTATTTTACTAGTTCAGCGAATCGGCGGAACTGACGGACGGGAAACTCGATCTCACCGAGTTGCGTATGAGCATGATTATTAACTCAGCGCTGCACTTGCACCGGCATCCACGCTAAAACGGTTTCCGAGTCGTCCATAATGCGCGCGACCACTCGCGAGCGAGCGCGAAAATTACCGCGGCTCATAAATCATGAATACATTTCGTCAGCAGACGAAAAACTTTTGCGAAACTGGATCCCGTCAATATTCACGGTGTAGTCCAATGGGGTCTGCAGCCACCTGGCGAAACATTTTCTCTCCTCCCGGTGGTTGTTCAAACGAATTTGAAGCCGCGACCGTGGGGTAGGGTAAAAATAAAAACGAGCGCAGGAAGAGGAGAAAATGCGTGAATAAATTCGGAAAATGCGACGTGACTTTCTCGCGGTCTCGCACATATATTTTTTCTTTTTCATGTTTTTTGTTTCTCTTTCAGTCGCCGGCTGTTTTTTGTAGCCGCCTCTTCTCCTTTACGGTCACGCGTTCCACGTGGCTTGAATAAGCAAGTGGTTCCCGGGGAATAATTGACGGGAAAATGATTACACGACAGAGGGAGTAAACAACGGGGAAACAACGCGCGTTCGCGCCCCCGCCCCGTGAGAAAAACGGAATCCGCAACGTTTCGCCGCGTTAATCATCCAGATAACACCCGACGTCCTGTTACACGGCGAGATTAATGAGCGACGCAAGGCGGTGTAAAGTTTACAGTCCACCGAAAGCGCGCCGACGTTGTTCTGTATTAAATCGTCGCAAGACCCGTTACACATTGCGATCGTTTTTCTGAAACGCGAGATGATCCTTCCGTAGTGCTGATACGTTCTCCGAACGCTCAATACTTTCGACTACGAGCATAGCAGTGTCTCAAGTTCGCACGAACTGCACTTTTCCTGTTGCATCGTTCCCAGTTTATCGCGTGCCAACAGCTTACGATGCAATCCGACTTTCGAGATGGTGAAGAATTTTTAATTTCAGCGGTTGGACTGCGAATCTTTGCGCGAATCCTCGTAGATTGCACAATAGAAGGTAAAATTTGATTTCTTTAATAATTCTTTAATATTGATTCATTGATTTTTGTGAGCTGGTCAGTGGGTTGTTGCTCTGAATAACAAATTAGAAATAAAATTTTACTGAAACAGTATTCCTTGTATAAAAGATCAATTTTTTCCGTCACGAAAGGAGATTCCATTGTGATACGACGGAAAAAATTGAAAATCGTATTGAACCAGCATTTGCATAACAGAAGCATTATTTCTATCTCAAGAAGAGATCCAATTATAAAAAGACAAGAGAAATTGAAACTTCAGTAAGATCAACATTCAACGTATAAAAAGGTAAATTGTTCCATATTCTGAAAACAGATCCAATTACACCGTAGTCCGCAGACACACGTAGACATTTATTCGAAACTGCAACCATTCGGAGCGGGAAACAAGTGACACCATAATTCCGACCGGAAACGCGGAGCTTTATTGAAATGTAAATATTCAAAGCTCGTTACAAACCTTCCACGGTCCATCAGAGCTGGCGATTTAACCGGCGCTGAATACCGGCCGGTATCGCGCAAGTAACGCAAGAAGTTATTTCATTAGACTACGACGCGCGGTGCGGCGCGGCGTTTCGTCCATCGTTCATGCATGATTACGTGTTCCGTTGTTTTAATATACCCGGGCCAAATAATTTCGCACACGTCGATCATGCCTGAAGTTACGTTTCCTCGGAACTTTAATAAATTCTCGGCTCGGGGCGAGTTCCTCGTGTGGAGCATCGAGTTCGGGGGAGAATTCAATTTACCAACTTCAAAAAATCGATTCTTCCCTACTTTAATAGTTAAGCATATGGAGATTATAGCCTTTTTAATTTAACGCAGAGTTCAGTTTAACTATCGTAGTACAACTGCTGCAGAATGCCCATCAATTTAAACTTCTTTTGGCGAGACGTAATATGAATGTTTATACAGGGTGAATCACGAATCGCGATCAGTAGAGATTACTCTGTTATTAGCTGTTCGATCGAAAATGTTACATCAGATATATCATGATTTCAAGAGATCTTGCACGCGATTATAGCAAATTTTTTGTAAAAGAAAATTAAAAAGCAATTTTTTGCTATCTTTTCTGCAATTTTTTTGCAATTTTGTTAATTTGATGATACGTTTCCGAATTCGCCTTGAAATCCTCTAACAAATAGGCGTAAAAAAATTATAGGTGTATTTGCAAAAAATTGAAGATGATCTTGAAAAATCATTAAAAAAAAGTTGACGAAAAATTTGCTATAATTACGTGAAAGCTCTCTTGAAACCATCCTATACCTGATAAAAACATTTTCGATCGGACTGCTAATAACAGAGTAATCTCTACTGATCAAGATTCGTGATTCACCCTGTATATCACTGGTTCTTAACCGGTGTTCCGCGAGCTTTTTGCAAGTGTTCCGCGAAATTCCGCGAAACATGTGAAATATATTTAATAATATATTTTCTGAAATATATTTAATAATATATTTTCTGAAATATATTTATTTCTATGCGGGATGTTTCTGTTTGTCTTTGGATCATTAATTTTGGTGTTCCGCAAATTTTTCATATAATCAAATGTGTTCCTCGACTTCAAAAAGGTTAGAAACCACTGCTGTATATTCATAGTGCTCTACATTGCTCTACAAATAAATTTGTAAATATTCTTTGAATGTGACACGATCTATCCTGAAAGTTTTAAAAAGACCCGCCTCGTTGTTCCTTCAGGAAAAAATTACAAATATCACCTTATTTCTAGCGTTCTAATCCGAGATCTCTTTTAACTCTCTTTAAATCTCTTCAATTTTATTTCGAAATTTTCTACCTAAATTGCAACAAACTGGAGTGAAATAGAAATTTATTTTCTCTCTTAACATCTTTAATAGACCGAAAATAATATAATAGTATTTTTAAATGCTTCTATTTTTACTGTTTTCATGCATGCATCAAAAAATGAAAATTATCCACCATCGTTGGGCACATTCTTCGAAACACTTTCTCCAAAAAATCAAAAACGACGGACACAGTTCTAGTTATTTTCCGTACTCGTTCCACCGTGCCTGCAGGTTCAAGCGGATGTAAAATTCCGATTTCTTCCGAAGTTCACGCCAGATAGCCCTTTAATCGTGTGCTCGAGATACAGGTTTGCGGGCAGAGCGGAAGCCTGCGGTAAGTGGAAATTTTTCCTGCAACGAGAACGAGATGCGGACGATGTGGGCGGAAACGAAGAGCGGCAAGCCTAGTGGGTGGACGATCGCTGATCGATTTTTCCTTCCGAGCGGCCACGATCCTTTCGCCCCGAAGGTGTTCATGGACTGATTGCCGGGGGGACAAACGGAAATAAATCACCTTTAGCGTAGGCCACGTCTACTGCTGGTCCCGGCTCCGTCATTGTCCGCCTTGTAGAACAAGCTAGCCACTTTATCGAAGATTAAAAGGGGAGCCCGAGACCTTAATCCGACCGGGAACCGTGAATAGATCGATAAAACGGACACCGCCGACATCGTTTACCTCGAAATAAAGAGATCGAGACACGAGGGCAAGCGATACCCGGCGATCTTTCCGCAAACGAATCGCCGGAAGAGGATCCGAACAGATTCGAAAGATTACCGCCGCCGCGCACCGCTCGGAGATAGAGGATGCGAGTAATTAAAAAAACATTTCCTCTGGGAACGCCGCATCGCGGAAAGTTTCCAGCGAGACTACGGTTTTTCAGCGGAACTCGTTGCTGTCGTCTAATTTCGTACTATATTAGACCGCGGTTCTTTTCGAAAAATAATTTCATGCGGCGACTGCGGGTAACAGGAGTTCAGGATCAAATTATTTCATCTCTTAACGCTTGTACAGCCGGCTCTGTTGTATGTTCTCTTTTCTAATAAATTATTAATACATTCAAGTTTTTTGAAAATACCCATTTTCTGTTCATTTACTTCATCCCACAGATAACTAACGGATATACTAACAAAAAGTGAAATGGAGAAAATTTAACAACAATCGCGAAGAACTAGCAGAATGGAATATATTATTAATCTGCGCCGACGCGAAGCTCCGAATATTTCTACCACATTCTCGGTGTAAGCATTGCTCTAGCGACTCGAAACTCTGGGAATGTTTTGCATATATCCTAGCCTCCAAACCTTTCCAAACACTATAGTCCATTGGATTAAGATATCTTAACTTTAAGCAAACGAGCAAGCTCAATCTGACGTTCTTCGGCTGTGAGACAAAACCGCGAAATGCTTATTTGGCATTTTATAAATGCCCCTTGAATTAAGCGGTGTTTCATACGAAGTTATACTAGGGGCTCGTTGCAAATTGTATTTTCTTGCTCCGACACGATGGAAAAATATGCTGGAAAGAAGCACGAGCGTTAGAACGACGTTTTCCAAATATAAATAGATATACATAGTTCATTCGGAATCTTCAAAAACCGTGGGTTCTAGTCACGAGGTGACGAAAAAGTGCGAGTCAAATAAAACGAGGTCGCGCTGTCTACGGGGATGTGAAACGTTTCTTTCGCGCGGACGGAGTTGCGGGAAGAGGTAAACTATTATCTCCGTGGCATGCGACCGAAATCCCAAGCGTTTTCTTTCTGTGTCTCGCCTTCCCTGTGACCGTGTACACATCCCATTGTTTTTGGATGATGTCCGCGATCGATACAGGTCCGTGACACAACTTCATACCACGCCGAAACGTTTTCGCATATGTGCCCCGATACGCGCGATTCGCACGCATGTACACTACTGTACAAAAGAAAGAAGCACCCAGTATAATTAGAAGCAGACTACGAGCCTTTATGCATTTATAGGAAAATTGAGTAGATGAAATTCAAAATTGTTGGAAAATTTGACGATGTCAATATATGATTTCTCCTCTATTAAAATCATTAAGGGAAGAAATTACATTCAATTTAGTTTCTATTTCTTGCAATCGATGCAGGCAATTTTTATTTTACATCCGCAGTGTAATTATAAGATGTAATGACAAACAATATATTTATGTAGAAATTGTATTGTACAATGATTGATTGATTTCATTTAAAGAATTAGATAATCCGCAATAACACATATTCGCAGAACTATTCAATTAAACAACGGAATTCTTTTTCAAAACTTACTGTGTTCTTATATGATTTTTTACGCTTTCCTATTAAATATGGCCGGGTGCTTATTTCTTTTGCACAGTAGTGTATGTACACTCCCGTGGCATCCTATTACAGCGGGGTACGTTCCGAAGGAGACATTCATTCGAGAACTTTGAAATAGCAGTGAATCAGGAAGCTAAAGGAAAGTGCCGTGAATAACATTCTCGTGGGCTACCAATTCCGATTGCTATCGCGTGACGTAGGGAGCTGCGAAAGTGGAAAATAGTCCGAAACGTTATGCTTCTTTAGTTGCTCGTAATTCGGGACTATCGGCGAACATTTATAGAAGCGGAGCAATTAATTGTCTGGATATAATGAATATTCGATTTTTACAAAAATCAGCAAGTGATTCCAAACTTTTGGCCTGTAGTGCATGTATTGTTCCAGTTGTAAGTATTTAGCTGCGAGTCACAAACAAATTGCATTGGAGTCTGCACTTTAAGAAATGTTGAGTACAACGGAATTTAATTATGTTACGACCTAATGTAGACACAACGCATGTAGAAGAATTAGGAAAAAGAAATGGGAATTTCCAATCTAACCTGAACATTCTACTCCGGAAGCACGTCTAACGATTTTTAAGCTTTGTCGAAACGGGTCGAGTGAAGGAAGAAGAAAGAAGCGTTACAAGCGTTTGCAGTAGGATTACGTTCTCACGCTTCCCGCAGCACTTTGGGTTCTAACATTCAATTAACCATTGTTCTGACCATTCCCTTTGATTCGACCGAATATTTTCGGTCAAAGGGTCCCACCAAAATTCGATAATCCCGTAGAATGTCGACCATTCTCGCGCCACTCGGAATCCGCCCTTCATTTCGACACTGCGCAGGCCTACTTGGAATGTATACTGCGGCGCAATAATGCCGTCGAGGTCAAACCTCAAATACTACCACTTCCAGAGAGTTCTGTCTGTTCTCCTAAGTCGCTCGTCTCACATCCGTGTTTACTGCCAGGTCAGAGGAAGCCAACAAATTCTTTCTTAACCCTGCTACGGCGCGCTGGGGTCTCTCACCGCTGCAGAACAATTTTCTGTGTTCCAGCATTCGCTACTGTGTCATAAAATAATGGCTCTAACACGTTCGCTGCCACATAAAAATCACAAAAGATCAGGACAACTTACTTTATAATAGAAAATACAGAAGACAAGATTTATTATAGCAAATATTTTTATAAATGCACCTTGCAGATTCTAACCAATTTTGGCTTAATAAATTGTAGTCAAAATTGATTTTCAAATTTGATCGAAGAAGTTAAACTTTTCTTTCAACTTCTATAGGCAATTGCATGTTCTAGTCTTGAATATTTTAATAATTAGTCAATGCTGACTTGTTTTTGCAAATTGATAATGAAGATTAAAATGTAATATCATACAACAGTGACAGTTCCTTCTTTCGAAATTTTAATTAAGAAATATTTGCTTGGCTACCAGCTTAATGTTGATTAATAAGATTAATGTTGATTAATAAGATTGTTGAACTCTCAGTTTCTGTACTTTGAGGACCTTTGTAGATAATGCAGGGGTTGTAGGTATTCTGCAACTTCTTCCAATCGATTTCTTTCGAAAGCAATTTTCCAAGGTAATAACATCAGACTGAACGAGGTTGATTGCAATTTATTATTACCCGGAGGGTCTCCCTAATATCCATCGGTGCCTTTCCATGGAGATTCAACGGGTATACCGCAGAACTTTATGCAAATTTACACTTCCAGTAGCAATTTTAAAATTCGGTGAAAATTTTCCCTCTACGATGATCTGAAATGAAATTAAAACGATTTTCAATTCTACTAAAATGTGTAATTTACTATGTAAGTATGTATGTAAGTATGTAAGTATGTAGTATGTATATCCAATGTAATGGAAGTAGTATGTATATCCAATGTAAAGTCCATCATCGATTAATATTGTCATTAAATGTAAAGGAGGCTCAACAAAATATTAAATACGAAGTATCGTTCACTCTGTTAATATTTTAGATTGCTATACAGGTGTGCTATCATTTTGGCAAAAATGTTATTTTCGTCAAATAAAGCTAACCGGGTTGGTAAAATCCTATTTGATTTTATTTAAATATGTTCTTAAACGTATCCTGAAAATAAATTAAATTAATACCATTTTGTCGCGCGGTGTAATATTGTAACAGTGTGAGCATAGTCCACGAACGCAGCCTAGAAAGACCAGTGTACAACGGTAAAGTGTTCCAGAAGCAACATTGTTTGTTCTTCCCCGGCGATGCATAGCGATAGCGAGGATAGATGAAGAATGGGGTTGGTTCAGAGGATCGGCCAGACTATTCCGTCGGTGGTATGTTTCGGGCGTTTGGCCTGAAAGGCATTATTACACTCGACTGTACGTGTAGAGGTCCGCGCCTCAGTTTCCTGTCGGCGCGGAGTCCGCGCGAATCCGCCGCGACGCGAGCTCAAAGCCACATAAAAGGCTTTCAACATGCACACGGCGCCGAAACGAACGAACGCTGACTTACACTCCCTCGAGAAGGCTGAAGGAGCTGGCGAGGATGGGAAGGATCGAGAACCTCGATCTCTCTTTGCCGCGGAAACGTTTGCGAATACCTCCGTAGGATGCAGCCCGAACGGTCGTCTGATAGCGTGTACAGGACCAGCCCCCGTTTATTCCGAGCGACTCGAATGCCGGGCGCCTTTGAAAGACCATCAGCCTCTTGGCTTCCAGGCTACTCCGCGCGAATTTTCCGCTAAATTTCAGTTCGTTGTCTCCCTTCGAACGTGAAACGAGCGTAGTTTGCTATGGGGTATACTTTCCACCGGGAGAAAGTGCGCTGCCGTTGTCAAGATCTTCGTCGATCTTGCCGTTTTACAAGTTGCATAGGCAGCTATCGTGATTTTTCATTTTCAAAAAAACGATTTTCTGTTTTCTGCATTTTCTTTAAGGATTTGCTCGAATTCGTCAAATTATCGCGCTTAAACAAAGAAGATCATATTCGCAAAGTGTTCATTTTCAAATGCTTGTTCTAATATCGACAATTTCGGGCTTGTAAAATATTTAGAAACTAATGTAGATGCGTTACATATATATGGGACATGTCATTTTTTTCCAAATCAACTACTAGATCGGCCGTCCGGACCATTGAGTTGGTGCAAATTATTATTATATTTATTATTTATTATAAACGGGGACCGAGGTCCTTTTACACAAATGTTTGCAATAGAAAAAAGACTTAACGTAAATTAACTAAGAAGGGACATGCACAGAAACTGTTGTAATAAAGGCAATGATATTATCAGTTAATCCTGTGTAATTTTCTTTTGAATGTGTGTAACGACCCATTAGAAAAATCAATACTATTATATAGAGTGTTGGAGTTTGCAATAACTCGATTTATAGGATTTATTATTCCATATGTGGATTTGGATTTAAGTGTTTGAAATCCTGCTCTAGATTTCAAAACACGTTCAGGTACGTAAAAGTTGATTTGCGTAAGGAGAGAGGGACAATCAATATGATTATTAATTAAATTAAAAATAAAGCTCTGGCCGGATCTTCTTCGAGCAGACAATGTTTCCAGGTTGACTATGTTTAATATTGTGGAGTAATCGTGATCAAAAATTGACATAGGATTATTTATCTTATGTTTATTTTGCATAAAGGAATCTAATAACAGCTAAATTGTTGATTAGATTTTGAGCCTGTGCTTGAACACAGCGAATGAATAGTAAATTAACGAAGATCTAGCCTTGTCGGCTGCTAACTCCCTGCCTCGCCATCTGGGCAAAGCCGTAAATCCATTCGCAACTGAACCGCATCGTTTTTACACGGATTATAAATTGTGTTGGACTGTTCTCCGTCTGGCAAGTTGCTTAGCCTGTTTAATCCAACATGATTTCTCGTGATGAACGATCTTCGCTCCGCCCCGGGAGCAATCAAATTTTATTCCGACCGGTAATAAAATTTCTAATAAAATTTTCCTCCGCTTGTATAATACATAATCGTGAACATACTTGATGCAGAAATATCGATGTTTCATTGGAAGTTCGCGCTAATAGGTACTTCGGGTATAAACCGTTAATACAGAAAGCGATCCAGCAGAAAGTTCCCCAAGTAGAAACGAGGGAGAATTTTACTGAAAGATGGCGCAAGTTTTCTTTAATGAATAGTTATAATTCGAGTGGCGCGGAGTTCTGAAAATTTGCGTTATTATTAAACAATTTGCGAGAACGGAAATTAAAATGGAAGTGCGTACACTTTATCGAACTTTCCGCCGAGTGGACGATCGTGTCGAAGTTTTGTTTCGAGCTCCGCTAATATTTTGCCGAATTCGCAACTTTTGAGGATTTTTACATGATATTACATTCGAGCAGCAGTCCTTCATTTCACGTAAACAAGAATAGTAGAACGAAAATATTTGCATGTTCCGAGTTTCGCGTAGGGCGCTGGCCCAGCATTTATATTACATTTTTTACAATTTTGCCGATATAACATATTGATGAAGTTCGGCCGCGTTCAATTTTAGAAAATCCAGCGTGCATTTTTCTCTCCCAATATTTACCTGACAGATTATCGTGAGGGTTTGTTGCCTCAGCCGTCCAATCCGATGAATTCGAACGTCGCTATCGATCGATCGATCGCTCCGGCGACGATACGTACTTCATCGAAAGGTTTTGCATTTAGAATAGAGCAATAATGATGGGGATGAATGTACTCCGAGGAAAAATGGAAAAGGAGATAACGACAATCGGCTTCGTTTGAGGAGGGTTCCAGTATGTCTCTAGCCGAGGTATGAAGCACAGATAAAACTTACAGAAAAGCCCAATTATCATAATGACATCGTTACGACCAGACGGTCTATCCGAAGTGTCGATTTCATTGTTTTGTTTCCCCTCGTCCTCCTTTCTTACTATCCATACCGTCGATGTATTGTACTTTCTTTTCACACCACATTATTCTATCTAACACCTCGAAACTACGTTTTCAATAACGTAACAAATACAATATAGAAACAATGCTATATATTTGAGATTAATATACAACCAAAAAAAAGAGATGATTAAGATGAGTGAAATATAAAATTTTTCCTCTTTAAATTGATGTTGAAAGTTGTCACATATGCACACGAATAAATTTTCAGTAGAAACAGTAAGCGATGGTCAGATGCGTTTACTTAACATTGTATTTCTCGTTATTTTCAAGTATCTTCCCTTTCTCCAACATATTGTCGTCATAACAAACTAACTAATAGTAAAAGTATTTCCTCGAAACATGAAACATCATATTTAAAATTTGTGTTCTTTCAAAGGGAATAGCTATTTACTTTCGCGCAATAAAAATAGAATATCGAACGCGGGGAACGTTCCGGCGCAGAAATAAAATCAAAGTTGAGCTTGTTGACACAAAGCGATTTGATATTGATTTTACGAAGCAGCCTCTCTACTGAAAGTTTATGAGAATATATTTTTCGATTTCGTTTATTTGTCAAAGTTTAAATCGAAAGCAACCTAGGCGCAGAATCCGTTGCTACTAAGAAGCGGAATTCATTAATATATTATGCCGCTGTTATCTTCCGCTTCGGAGAAGATTTACCGTGGCAATTTCCATAAGAGTCTTGCTGACGTGATTTAAAGCTATTTCGGAGATACTCTTGTCGTTGTCGTTCTTTCTGTATGCCACCGTGCTGGAAAACACGAAAAGACTTCGCGAACCGTGGATCCGTCTTTGATCGGCGTGCGTCGCATTTCGCTCGAAGTAATAATGTCGATGAGATGGCTCGTGATTTGTCGTGCAAGTCTGATTGCTTCAATAAAGTACATCCAACACTCTTTTTACACGATAGATACGTTCCTCAAAACCCGTGCAAAAATGTAATAAAACCTGATCTATACATACAGGGTGGACCGTGAAGCATGATCAACTTAGATTATTCTGCTGTTAGTGTCTCGATCGGAAGTTGGTTCAAGCTTTAAAATGATTGTACCAAATTTGTTGTCGACTTTTTTCTAAAGTTATCAAGATCACCTTCAATTTTTTATAGATCAACCTACAATTTTCCTACACCCAGCTTTTAGAAAGTACTGAGACGAATTCGGCAAGCATCGTAACAAATATTTTTTTCTGAATCCAAAAAGATAAAAAAGGCATTTCTCAACCTAAGTGAGAAATGAACACTTCGTGGTTCACCCTGTACATAGCATTGAGATATGCACATGGATCCAAAGAGTATTTGAACATAAAATTTCTGATTCTCGAAAAAATTCGTATTTTGTATAAAGTACAAACTAACATTATTTTGTGACGTCAAATTACAAGAAGAAATCATAAATAGTAAAAGAAACTAAACAAATTCATTTTCACCGTATCTCCCAGTGGAAAATCAGCTACTCACCTAAAAAAAAATTAGAGATAGCAAAGATTTATTATAAATCTTTTCTCTAACGAATTTCGTTGAACAAGGAAATATTGTTCAACGGACCGCGCTGTTTCATCAAAAACCGAAAACTCACGGTCCACAACCCCGGCCATTGTTATTTGCTTCCACACGTTACTACGCACGAGAAATTTTATTAATTCTCGTGAACAAGGAATTACCTAGGAATTTGTTTGCCCTCGGTTGCCGCAGGAAAAATTCATCGGTGCAACGGCGCGACGGTTCTTCGATTTCGTTGGCTGCTATTTTTCATTCATCATGCACGGCTTCGCGAGCACGTCGGATGGGCCCTGTATGCACAGAGATTTTCCATCGAATCGTATATATTATTACAAGCTCGGCTGGGTACAGCTTACATAGGAAAATGAAGGGCGGAGTGACAATCGGCCAAAGTTTCTTACGAGCTCGGATCCGGTTTAATACGTTCCCTCGCGATTCCTCGAATAACATAGCGAGTTCCGTCTGCGCATAATGGATGAATCGTAATTGAAAGCGTGCCATATAATTTTCCCCGGCGCGTATCGATGCGCCATTGCTTCCTGCAAGCAGTGCAAGTAGTCTTCTGTTCTTTGAACATTTCTGACAAGTAATCTTGCTGAGAAAACATGGATGAAGTTGTGCGTCTTAATCTAGCCACTGAAGGAGTCACGTATCTTCAAACGGCTGAGGAATAAGAGGAATTCGATAATCTTTTGTATACAGTGTGAATTACGAGAAACAGAACACCTGAATTTCTCTGTTGTTACGAAGGATAAGCGAAAGTTTCAAAAGTGAAGTGAAACCGTTCAGAATTGTTTAACACGTTCCGAGCCGATTTTTGGAGACTTTCCGATCAGGCCGCGTGGGGCGTATACTCACCACACTTTCACGATTTTACGATTAAATAAACTTGCTTTTGACGCTTTACAATTTTTCAATAGCACAAAACTATAATTATCAAGAAAAGAGTGTAAAATTTAATATGCATTAGACAACAAAGAAATAAATTAAATTCTTAAGGAATTATTTTAACAAACACATACGGTTCGTTTTTCAATGAGAATTCCAATCGGTCTGAACGGAAAGTTCAACGTGGGGCGCATACGCGGCACGGAACGTGTGAAATCACCAAAGTTGCAAGTATTTAGTGGCATACATCGCCTGTATCAAACACGTGAAAATAGAGTACACCGTTTTGAAAAAAATTGTTTTATTTCACCGAATGTACGGGTCGAGTGAACGAGTGTCGATAGTCTTTAAAAATCGGGCGGGCCGCGAAACGGCGGCGCACGGATTCGCGAAATAAAAACTTTCAGTTCGCTGTCGTGGCGGCTTCAATAATGTCAACGGCGAGCGTCGTGGATGTTCGGGCCGGTTGTAAAAAAAGAACCGGCGAGTGCAATTAAATGGAAATCACGAGGGAACGATCGCGCGAGCAGGAACGAGCACGAGAGCGTGAAAGCTGCGCTGCAACCGCGGCAAGGTTCGCTAGGCGGTTGAACGACGTGAGTCCAGTTAATTTCCTGATCGCCTTTCATCGGGCCTGTCAACATAATCCACTCGAGAAGTCGACGGTGTCAGTGCCGTGAGCGCAGACATTTTGAAAACGCCACGCGTCACCCGGCGAGAGCAAATGAAAGGTTGTCGGCGTTACAGGAAAGCCTGTATGTGTGTCAACCTGTCAGCCAGTGACGCGCTCGTGGATTTCGGAGGATCGCTCGTCGGCGGAGGGATTACGCCGATTTAAAAGTCCCTTGGAAAGTGCCGGCCGCGACGTATAATCTTTCTAAAGGGCTCGGCGCCCATTCAGAATTATTCGAACGACGGCCTGCTCCCATGAAAACTTCCCGTTCGTTATACCGTTTCGACTCCACCGAAGCAAATTTTCTTTCAAATTTGTCCCGAGATTCTCCAACACGCTCCCGAAATTTCTCGCGAAAAATCCTCGTGAATTCTTTAATACGTTCACCGAATTTGGCTGACGATGTCGTTCGTCTTGTCTCGGGAATAAGTCGTTGCGCTGATGGATAACATGTGCAAAGTATACAGTCAGTCAAGAAAGTCTCCGTACGCATTTCAAAAATAAGTTCAGACGACTTGAGCTTTTTGAGGTATTAGAAGGCCAGTTGACTTGCTGATGTACAAAGAAAAATACTTCTTTTAATGATAATTTAAGAAATACATTTTAAAGATTTGTGCTGGTTGTATAACTTTTGAAAATTTAACTTTCTTCTTCTACAAAATTGCGATAGACAAAAAAGTTCTATTCACTGTAACCGTTAAATAAATCGTGGTGCAAGGGGTTGAATAAGTATCGAGCTTGTTGACAGTACCGTAATAAATGAAAATCTCACCGGCAGACGAGGAAAAGAGCCCTGAGAATTTCATAAGAATACGGCCGCGTGCTCTCGTTAGGTTTCTCCAAACATCTCGGTGGAAATCAGACACCGTCCCCGCACCATGAGGATTTTAATTACGTTCGCCGGAAGTTTTACAACGGAAAGGGGCCGCGTCACGTACAAAATTCAAACGATGCAGCGCGGCGTTTAACGACCGTTTATAATATCCGTCGTGCTTAGTTGTCTCGCGTTTCATCCCGTTGTATTCGTCTTCTTAGCCGGTCGTTTCGATGGCAAACGAAATTTAATTAACGCGGCTCTTTCTAGATCTTCGCGACCGACAAGCCTCGGGATTGATTAATCCGAGAATTTCGTAAACCCGCGCCGCGCGGCGTAACTATTATAATTGAATTTCATATTAACGACACGCTGATTCGCTAATTAAAATATCTCCGGCGATACTTTCGACGCGCACGCACGTGCGCTCCTTCGTCACGCATAAATAATTCATCCGCGCGGGAACTTGAATTATGCAACAACGTCAAGAAAATTTAGGCAAATATAATATTCAAAGCGCGGGTTGGCCGGCGCGAATTCTTCGGCACTAATTTGTTCAACTTACAGAACCCTCGTTTCGTTACGATTCTCATTATGCTGATCCCTCGACAATCATACATACTGTAATTACTAATCTGAGAATTTTTAAGCGAATCTCCTACGAAGCATTTCGGAAAAGTCAGAATGAACAATTTATTTTGATGCTACGAGCTTTGTGTTGGTGTAAAGACAATTTTTAAGTCTGTGCTAAATTCGATCACAAGAAAAATGTCTTTCATTGTATGATGTAAACATTTTTGAGATGCAAATGAACAATGGATTGCGAACGTAGATGCTTCAAACTTTAAAATGAATCCAAGTTTGTTGTTGTACGATTTTTCCTTCCGAACTTATAACAGTTTGAACATCAACAATTTCTGAAAATTGGAAATTAGTAGGGCGAGCATAAAATGCGAATTAAATTTGTTCAGAGACAAAAGATAACTGTTTGCTTCGGTCTCTGTATTTTATATAGAAGATTAATTTTACACGGTTTCCGCAAGAGTGGCAGTGATTGAAGGCAGCTATCTTTACTGGTGTGTGAAGTATGCACAACACGATTGCGTCGGCACGTACAACTATTGCGCCCAGGAATTATCAAGGATCGCATAATTATGGCAGAATCAGTGTGCGCTGCATGAATTAGCGGACCACTGGGTCTGTAGGTTTCTGCGGAGAAGGCGATCTTTATTAGCAACCGGGTCGAATCCCGACCTCTCGATGCGAAACACGTAGACGTGAATGAAGAGACGTGAACAGAACCAAGATGAATGGTCGGAGACGGTAGAAACTTGATGCGGAATGCTGGAAAGCAATGGTATGGTGATACCAAAGTAATCGTAAAATTTGTTAAACATTTAGAAAGTAATGTAGAGGCATTAAATACGAGACAAGTCATTTTTTCCAAATCAACTGCTAGATCGACCGCCCGGACTGTGCGTCACATACTTTAACCCCTTGCCTTACGATTTAGTTTATGATTTCAGTGATTAACACATTTTTGTAATCCTTCATTTCCTAAAAAAAGGAGAAACTTTATATCTATTGTACTGTATGTTCCCCAATAGCTGTACATTAACGAAACCAAAATAGAATTTTATTTCGATTTAAAGGAAATTAATAGCATACCATACATCTGTGGTTGTCGGGAAGAACACCGCATGTCACATACTTTCACTTTCGAGATATTGTCGTTTCAAGTTTCGATCACCAATGCTTTGACATAGGACATCGGTTAAATTGCATTATTTTTTTTAGCCTTACGAATTTGTTTTCATGACTTTTTTTCTGGTGAATACGTAAATTCTATACTATGGAGCAGAATTAATGCGTAAACTCAAATTTCTTGAAATTGTGACATGCGGCGTTTTTCCTGACAACCACAGACATATTTGTTAGACTCTGTTCAGAATCTTCATCACACGAGTCACTACGAGTCTTACAATACTCGTAGGGAGTATTACAATATTGTAGAGGTTAAGACAGGCAGTTCCAACTAGTAGCTCCGGAGCTATTCGAGGCACCTTCCCCGCTTAGGTTCTTCCCCCACTCTCAGATTTCATCGTTATATATATAGTAGTGGGACGCTCCCACCACGAGGAGCGGCGCGACGCACGACGCGACGCACACGCATATATTGTAACCGTCGAACTTCGTCTCTGTTCCCTCCAGTGCCACCCTCTTTCCTCCTGCCACCACTACCGACCAACTCACTAATTCTATGGCTGTATGTAGTAGTGGGAAGAGGTTCGATGGTGGGGACCTTGCAGTTCTCGGAGGGGAATAAGTTGGAACTCCCTGCTTCAAGGTATGAAACGCGAGCTCATCTCTTTAATTCCAATTCCTCTCTGAAATACATAGTCAGGTGCGTGCCTTTTGAATGGTACGAGACCGAACATCGCAGAAGGAGGAGAAGTAGTAGCACAACTTGTGTCCACTGATTCGGACGAGTAAGCTGTATGTATCCGTTTCAGTAGCATACGTCTGACGCAGCATTTTTATGGATCACCGTAATCTATCATGGTTCTGGCAGCACATAAATTATTCGTTCTCGTAAGAGATAGTGAAACGAGGGGGAGTGGGGGTGAGCCGCCGCTACTCGATGTTGGGTAATCACTGTTGCGAGGAGTACCCTTCGCCGGTACTCGGAGATATTACTGCAAAATCCATCAAACTGAATGCAACAACATGCAAACGGATCCCTCGCAGAGGGACAGGGGAGAGGCGAGAGCTTGAGAGAAAGCTCTCTGAGCCGGAAACGGCGCCGTACACTCGCACAAAACGAACGATTCGAGATGTTGAACCCTATTTTTACTTCTTCTTTTTCTTCGTTCCCGTTTTACCGACGCGTCGGCGTAAATACTGCTCGTTCCGTTACCAGCTTAAAACGGGGCTCCCCGTGTTAATTAACGACGACAAACAAGACCTCGAACCGAAGTTTCTTGCTACTCGAGATTCGCCGCCGACGCGGAAGAGTTAATTGAAACGCTGAGCTGTTTGAGAAATGATTCTGGTGAAATTAAACGCCTCGCGGCCTGGCGACTTTTCATATTTCGCTATCGGCCAATCGAATCTCCCTCAGCGAGCAGGTCGCTGTTCGATCAACGCGGAGAGTGCTATTGTCCATGAGCATCTCGAAGGCAGACGTCGAACATTTTAATTCCTCATTAGTAGACTGCGGAGATCTTTATGCATTTATGACTTTCGAAAATTTTCAAAAAATACCATATAAAATTCTATAGAATTTAGCACGATTTTTATTTATTCCAGATCTACAAAGGCTACTACCACTGAAAATCAGATTTTATTTGTTTCCACTTTTTCAAAATTTGCTTACAAAAATTGAAAATTGCATAAACATCCGCAGTCTACTTATTAGTTTTAGTTTACACTTCGAAATAAATATAAATCGAGAATCTGTATTTTATTACCTATCAGTATTATCGATTTCTTATAAACCGAAATAAAATTCTACTTTGTTGTTATCAATATCTAGCCATTAGAGAAAATTTAGAAATACGAACAACATCACAGTTTTCTTCTTCTTGTGGGGAATTAGTGTCAATGCAACGGGCTACTAACAATTAACGAAATAAAGTATTCAATGTCAAAAACAAATTTCGTATTTTCACTACAGTATGCGTGTAAATTACAATGTGCACACCAGAAATAAATTGGTGAAACTACAAACTTGGCAAGATTATTCTCGCGAGGCAATTCAGTTTTTACAAATTGTTCGATGGAAAGACAATACGCGTATAATTCGATTTCCTCCGATATTCTCCCTCCTACACGAATTTCATCGTTGCACATATCTTCGTTAACACACTGAAACGATCCCGAGACTTCCGCTTGCTGCGTTACATAAATCCCATACGAGAATAGCTAATATTATTTTCTCCACTGTGGAGCATTCTGAAAAATTGTTCTCGTTCAATGCAGAATGAATTAGTTGTTATCATTGTCGGAGGTGTGGTAGCTACAGGTAAATGAAACAGACAGTTGCGGGAAGAACTCCTATGTTCTCTATCGCGTTTTACCTTGCTCATTAGCATTCTAACGATAGTTCGCAAGTGTAATGTGCTTGATCTGCTAATCCGAACGGTACGAGTTAACCGAAGATCTGCCAACTTCTGGTAGAACTTCTTCAACTTTTGATAGAACAATTTTGATAGTACCTGACTGGAAAAGAAAATTTGATTTTCAATTTACGGATAAAGAATCGTCTTCTCTTTGATCATATCATCTGTCTGCTGCACTCTATGTCTACTTCACGATTTCATCGAACGGTGTAATGAAAAAGGTAAAGAGTTCGGAAAGTGTAACGTCAGAAACAGTGCTTGAAACTTCCATCGCAGTAGAACAACTTTACAAATTCTTCAATGCTATCGTGCTTTAGTTTCACACTAGATGGGATGCTGAAATGAATTATACTGAATAAGATTTTGAACAACGGACTACATCTGATCCATCACACTTTTTGACTGAATAAAAATACGTTGATTAACTTCAGCAGCGTTGTAAAACAACTCAAAAATTTCAAAAAGATTGGTTCCACCCACTACCCGCAATAAATTATCAAAAGCTACCTCAGGCGTGCCTCTTAACGATCAGCCATTTTAATGAGACGCATCAAAAATCGTTTCGATCGGCGGGCCTTAATTAAAATCGGGGAACGCGGCCGCTTTAATCGGGAGCTATTTTAATCTTTATTCGCAATTTACCGCGGCGACGGATTATGAGATTACAGGCGCGAAAATGCGTCGAGTGTAGCGGCCGTGTTTCCGCGATATCACCGGGCGATCGAGCGGCTGCCGATCGACCATGGGATCGGCGTCATTAATCAAGGGATGAGACGTGGGCTCGAATTTCGAAGCTTAGCCCGAGCCGGTGTCCTCTTCGCGCATATTGGACCGAATCTCGCGGACGTTGGCGCCAGGTTTAAGGTGGAAACCACGCTTCGTTACTCCGATAACTATCTGTCATCGCGCTAGATCCGGAATGTCACCGATCACGACTCGCTTCCTGCGGGACCGCGGACTAGTTTAATCAAGTTCGTGTAGTCGATGCGCCTTATTGATTTATCGATCGCTTGCGGTGTGCCATGAACCTCAATTAATGATCCTGGAAAATGATGCCATTGTTTTCAGACGTTATGTATTTTTTATTAAATACTGTTGTGGCTGATGTCAAGTAATTCTAAAATAGCTTTGGTCAACTTTTCAGGGAAAATACTCCACTGTGCGTCGCGCAGTAGTCGATTTTCATGTGTGTATGATTTTAAAAATGAAGGCTCTTGTTTTTCTAGTATATAAATTCAAAGGAGCAAGATAATAGTTTATTTCTGTTTCTCTCTGAATATATCATCAACGTATTACAGTCTGTACGGCTTAGAGACGATAGATAAACGATTCATCCACAATATATAGACAGCAGTTGTAGAGAGAATTGAATTTTGGGTTATCGATATTCGATACTCCCGATGATTCGACGCGTATCGATAAAACGCGCAGTGTTTTAAAAAATTATCAAATTTTTACGCAGATACGGATAGACTTGTTCCACCTTTTTCACAGTACGTTCCACAAGGTTTCTTTTCACGGTGAATATCTCGTGAATGGAATCTGCCAGAAAAAGCTACGTAAAAGAAGATCGCGCGCACAGTACAACAATTTTTCTATCGCGTATTTGCACAAAAACGATAACAACAAAAAACCCAATTCTGGTAGAACCAATCTCGATTTTGCTTTTTTAATTGGTTCAGAGTTCGAATTCTCGTTTCGCGGATAAAGTTCGATGGGAATGCATATTCGATAAATGTTCAAGAAAGATGTATTTTCTAGTCGCACGGAAAACGTGTATCGTATAAACGAAATATTCGTCGCGTAAGCCAAGAGACGATTGTATTATGAATGAAAATCACACATAAATGTTTGCACGAAACTTCTGGCGAGCGTGTGTACGTTTGCAGAACTATTAACACGGTGTAAGTTGCTCGCTTAACTATTCAGCTGTTTGTTTTCGCGGAAAAATGATTTCCGCAATTCCATCTCTACCGGATGCATTATTAACCAGGGCAATTCATTTATTCACGCATCCATTTTTCATTGATTTCGTACTCACTGGTTTCGTAAAGAACCGTCGAGAATTACGGTTAATCCTATCCCCATCGCTCTTTTCAGAAATATTTCTGGCTGGCTGCGGCCTTAAGTGCTCGCAATTTTATTGTGACAGATAGCCATGTCCTCTTTTCTTCGACGCGAAATTCATTCCATTTTCTCCGCATGGACGACTATTTCGCTCCCATCTATACCGCGCTACGTGTCAGAAACTCGTGATCGATGTCTGCGTAATGTTTGCGGCCGAAGGAAAAATGAAAATGATTACTTTCCACAGTTTGCTGTGTCTTGCGTCAGGCCCCTGATGGCTCTCAATGATCGATGGGATCTATTGTTTTCGGGAGCTAGCTCCTTGCCACTGCTATTGATATTTATTATCACTGCGGAAATTCTGGTACTCTACGAACCATGATACAAGTAAGAACCAATATTTCTTTTACATTTTATTTGCTGCGGTCAAATTCTGATCTTTTATTCTGCAATTATTAAAACTGTAAAAATGAGTTCGTGGAAAATGATAGAATAATTCTTATTCAAGAAACAAAGTAAAGAGTCATTATGATAATCCAAATGTTCAAAAACCCGTAACATTCGTTGCCAACGACGAACAGTACAAAGAGTTTTCTGCCATTGACATCTATCCTCATTTGTACTACCTTTTCCATGATAAAGAGCTCTCATTAATAAAACTATAGACGAAAGCTATCCATATCAATGCATCATGACAATCCAAAGGCTGAAAAACCCATAACAATAATTATCGACCAGAAACAGTACAAAGCGTTCTCCCTCTGTTGACGTGTAACTGATCTCTAATTCATTATGATATGGAAGCAGTTTTCTGATCGAACACGTTGTGTCGATGACAATATTGTTATCTAGTGGCACAGCGGCACATTTCACAGAACGATACGTTCGACAAACAAGCGGGGTGGGGGGTGTGGGGGGAGCTGATGTATGGCTAACATGTAATTATCAATCGGTAATGGGATCTCCAATCATATAGTGGACCGATCAATCGGTCCAACATTTGAATGGTGAATCCGGCCGTCAAAAAGCTTTCTCCGGGGAGCGTAGCCGCGAGCCTCGAATGAATAATGCACATTCTCAGACGCAACCATTCCCCAGGAGAAATCTTCCCGTTCGCCGCGCTTACATAGAAAACTACGGGAGCCCGTCGAGACAGGTGGTCTTCGCTCGTGACGGAATTCTCCTTTGTGACGACGCCGCCCGACGCCCGGCGTCGTCGTCGTCGTCGTCGACGGCGGCCGCCGCCGCGGAGTCCTTTCAAATGCGGGCGCAAGACGTCAAAGTAACACTGCGCGGCGAGATATGGAAATAACATTGCAAAGTACATTCACAATGGCCGCCGCGAGAGGATGGTTCTTTGAGAGCAGTACCAGACCCGGCCACCTTCAAAAGAGTTTACTTGACCGAGCTTAATTCCCGGCGAAATTATCCGGTCCCCGGGAAACTTTTACCTCGTCCGCGAGTAATGAAGAAATATTTTTCGAGCGAACCATTCCGCCGGGAACCGGACGGCGCATCAAAATAACTTTTTCGAAACTTGAAATTATTTTCCTTTCGTTGTTGGATACTGGAACTGCCTAGTAACACGCGACTGATGCATATTGCTTTGTGATAACGAGAAGACTGTATCTATGCAGATCTCCTACAATTTTTATTGTAAGTGTACGAGCTTCAGTTCGTTCGACAATTTTTGATGGGAACATTTTTCCAATTTCAGTAAAAATTATCTGTATCGATTTTAGAAAGCAAGAGTTAAGGAAAAATGTGTTTCTTCGTTTCACAGCTTTAACACATTGACTGCCACGGTACTTTTCAGGATTCCGGTGTAAGAAGCCAATTTAATTGAAAATCATATAAAAACTACGAGATAACTCGTAATAAATGGAAAATAGTGTAACAAATATTCTTAAATTCTTCTGATGTCTTTACTGTTCGATGGCAGTTTATATTTTTGCCATGAATGCATAAAATCCGCAGTCTAGTCGACAGCTAGGTCATTCGAGGCGATCAGTATTTATTATTATTATTCTATAGCCGTGCACACTGGTTTGGCACTGACCGCGGCCAATACCGATTTGTTCTCCTCAACGCTTCATTAAGGAAGTTGTTTAATGAAGAAACGGTCGGAGGAAAGCTTCCGGGGCGCACCGATGAAAATTCTTAATTCCTTTATCGACCACGTCCCTCGGGAATGACTGTCCCGCGCTTCTAATCGGTAGGGTGTATTATTATTCGCGGCGCGAGCGAAATCGACGTAGAATCGAGTACGGGCTCCATCACGCAGCTTGCCAACGGTAATTAGGGAATATTACCAGGCTCTCGCCGTGCCGACCGCTTTATCCGTGTCCTGCTATCCATCCCCGTGCCGGCCTTTTTCACCTTGCACCGCTTTCTCCATGGAATAATCGGATCGCGTCGGATGCACGGCATGCATATGCATTGCTGCTTGGGCGAATGGTATGCAAACGACGTGTAGGAAAAGTAACCGTGCTACGAAGACCTCTAACCCTAGAGTCTGATCCATTTGGACCCTTTGCCCTACGAGCTAAGGAGATGAAGAGGAAAAGGTGTTGCCAGCCCCTTCGGCGCCTTCGCGATCCCATCAGCCGTGTTCTTCCATTCTGTTTCGTAGCGCGGGAATGCCCGAACGAAATTCGCTGCTTTTAGGATCGCCCTCCATAATAAATGGAGGCTGGTTTACGTTGCGTGTTTCGCGATACCGTGCAGCATCGTCCCGTGTAACGAAATTGGCACGGTAATGAGCATCGGCTAGCACCGAGCTCACTCGATATGCGCGATGTTCCGTAATTCTTTGATTACTCGCCGAACGTGCTGCCACTTTTCACTATACCCGTTTCGAATTTTCCGGGGCTCAGTCGCGAAACTTTACCACTTTAACTTGCCTGCCAACTGCTTGTTACATGGGAAAACGGGGTGAGATTAAGTTGTTTGATCAGTTTAACCCATTGCCTTACAATTTAGTTTATGATTAAAACTTTTTTTGTAATTCTTAATTTCCTAAAAAAGGAGAATATCGATATAAATTGTACACCTATATGTTGCCCAATAGCTGTACGTTAACAAAACCAAAATAGAATTTTATTTCGATCTAAAGGAAATTGATAGCATACATATTTATTAGACCCTGTTCAAAATCTTCATCACGAGTCTGACACGATATTGTCAGGCAAGGGGTTAAAGCTTTAATGCGGTAAAATACGTTCGATTTTTTCGATGTAGTGAGTAATGTTTTTGACAACCTCTTACGAAAACATTGGAAATTTTTTTCGTCACTCAATCTATTACAGATTTAAAGATTGAAGCTTCCTCTTTACAACGAGCCCTTAAAACTTGATATACGATTCTTTCGATACACTACAGCTTGTAGCGGCCTGCGCTGGTCGACTTTTATGGCAGGGACATCTCTATTGTATCCTGGGCCCGGTACCTGACTTTTTGGAGTTTGGGTACGGTGTTGGGCCTATCAGCGCCATTAGCTTGCCATCCGTACCCGGGTACCCTCGAGGCAATTCCTTGCCGTAAAACAGTTAGATTTATCGCCCACTCAGGGGCCTTGGCTGCTGGGATCTAAGACTGCCGTACACATGGGATGACCTAAGGATTGGTCACCAGCCGCGATGAGCCTTGGGACTTTCCGGCAATTAGTTTGCACCCGGCCACCCCCAAGCCGAGGAAGGATGAAACCCCAAGAACGTGGGGGCTGCCAAGGAGTGGGGGTGACCAAGAGGTGGGGATAGGCAAACCGTCATTTTTGGATTCTCCTCTCTTTTCGCCAGATCTTGCTTAGAAGCGCCTCCGGCCACACCTTTAGTTTTGCTCTAGTCCTGTACATAGTTGGAAATATATCGCGAGATCTCCTTTAGAAGCGTCTCTGGTCTCACCTTAGAAATAGCAACGCGCTCTAGTCTTGTATATAGTTATAAATACATCACGTCACGCCTTGTGTTTGTTTCCTTCCAAGTGGTCCTTCAGCCCTTAGTTTTTTAGTCGACACCTAGTGCAAGCACCGCAAGGTCCGAAAGATCGTAAGATCTACCGCGGACAGAAACACAGCTTTTGTTTTACACATTTTCCCATTAATATTAGTCTAGAAGTAACTTCGAGGGACAGAGTTAGGTGAATCATCTTGTGTATCAATTTTTCAAATCGTAGGCTTCATCTGGCCTTTGTATTTTGTGTTGGAGTAGCATCTTTTATTTTACGCTTCTCTGTCCTGTTTTTTCCTGATGTACCACACACCTTTTGTCCGTGCAGTGCATTTCTCCTATATTAACCCTTAGAACTCGAGTGGTGAGTGAGAGTCACCACTAGAAATTGCGACACCATTATTCAAAATATTGTTTAGAGTATTAAATATCTTGGTAGCTAATCAATTACTAAACATTTAAGTATTGTATGAGGTGTTATATCAATTTCATATTCATGAAATGAAAAAAATTACATAGAATGGAATTATTCTAGGTCGGAAGAAATGTTTCATTTTCGAGTTAGAATAGCTCCGAGTGCAAAGGGTTAAACTATACAACTTACGTGTGTCTTTTTGGAGTAACCCGGTCCTCAACATTTTCAATTCATGCAAAGTTTGAAGTTTGATGGTGCAGACGTTTTAATAATTCAGAAGTGTACTATTATGCGATGTTTGAGCTTTCAGAATATTCGTAGCGGTTTTAAGTGGTAAAAGCACTTTTATGTGTATCTGCTTAGTATGAATATTTATAAAACCATACCTCTTTGCATAGAGTATCATTTCGAGAAATTCATATCTCTACTGTATTTCACAGTGATGGCAGAAACCCCTTAAGTTCACAAATGGTTTCCTCGATTATTACATAAGACGTTCTAGTAAACTTAGAATTACTTCATGACTTCAATATATATTTAATTATTTCAACATTTCATTATTTCAATATATATTGAATTACTTCAATATAATATATATTTATTATCATTTATTATTTTAAGTCAATTATTAAAAGTAGAAAAAAATCACTATATGATCTACCCTAATCATCTAATTAATAAAAACGTATACTACAGAAACGCATTAATATATTTTTATTTTCCAGATTTCCAACAATTTCAGCGCACTCCCAGAAACATTGCGAATTCTCGACGGGAGATTATTGGATGGAATCGCAGCGGACGATAGTTCTCGGCATTCATCTGATTCCCGATGTTATGAATAATTTAAAAAAACGAGGAGCGTTCAAGTATGGTTGAAAACGAGGGCGCGTTAAAAGCGAAAGGTGAAACGAATTTCCCCGAAACGTTCGCCTCTCGAAGAGCAACACGGTTCTCGTAATTACTAGGCCATCATCTTCTTTTTTCCCCCCTCTCGACTCTTCTTCACAACTTTTATTTCCCTCCACTCTTCTTTTTCGACCACGTGCCGCGGATGTGATCGCCAAGTTTGCGTCTAACGCATGAACGTGAGCCGAGCAGATTTGCGCATTGATGCAAAAGAAAGAAAGAGAGAGAGAGAGAGAGATCCGAGGAGATATAAAATCTATTAAACGAGAATTCTGTGAATTTAAATGAGACGCTGCGCGGTACCATGCTTCCTCTATTTTCTTATCGGCTCGGCTTCCCACACGGGACACGGTTTTACTCAAATCGTATTTATTTGCTCCCCCGCGCGGGCGACAATGTATTTCCGTTCGAACAATGTACGAATAGAAACTTCTATTTATTGGATCTCAAACTTTATGCGCCACGGCTCCGGCCACACGTGCGAAATTTACGCACGCTGCACAGAGAAAACCTGGCAGAAACTCGAAATATGAAAGTTCAAGAATTCAAGATTGTCAGTCAGTAAATTATAGTTAAGAATATGCTCTTGTAGAATCAGTAAAAAATAACGATGTTGAAAGGCTAAGTTCAGTGTCATTTGAGTTCAACATTGGTCATTGCTATTAACGAACTAGACTCACGGCGAAACATTATTCGTCAAGCGTCGTTAATGTATCACAGATTTTTATGCAAATTATTATGAACCTGTTCGCTGAGACAGAATGAAGATTGTTTTTTTTTTTGTACCAGTGGATTTCATTAACACGTTGACTGCCGCGGGTATTTTTGAAAAAGGTCCCTCAGGCCACACTATTTTTTTAAAATCAATTTTCTTTAATAACATTGTATTCCTTTTATATTTAAAAAAAAATTCGGCTAAGTTGCTATGTGTGTTACTCCATGCCACGCCAACCTTCCCGCCATAAGAAACCTATTCCAGACGTGCCCTGGTAGCATACACACGCCCAGAACGAAGTTATCGTTCGTGTATACCAAATGATACACGCGGCGTACTGGACCCAACTACAGTAAACGCCCCTTTACTCTCCAACAGCCGTGTTTTGCAAGGACAGTGATCGTACCCGGACACTATTTTTGGTTTATGACTGCGTCTACCGCGCCGACCGCGCCGAGCGAGACTTCAATAGAGAGCCGAACATAGAGAAGGACAGAAGAGCAGTGGAATGGGTAGGCACTGAACAGTGATCGTGCCCACGAACCCAGACAGTAAAGGGGCGTTTACTGTAGTGTGTATCATTTTTGATACCCGCGGCAGTCAACGTGTTAACGCGAATACGTAAAAGGTGTTTTAAAGTGAAATCGCTTAGTTTATTGCATTTTGTAAAAGCATAAAATCCGAGTTTCACAGATTAATTGCATTTTTATCAAATTTCTCTGTACCCATATGAAAGTCATTTCTACTAACCGAAAAATGGGTTCGCAATCTCTTCTTTTTATATCACGAGATTCATTATCCGATGGAGACGTAAAAGGAATATGAGCGAAGCCGCTCATTTTATTGCGTTGTATATGCTCGCGAAATCTGTACACGCCTAGAATTCACGGTTTACAGATTAAATTCATTTTTCCAGACTACGAATTCGTTTTTCTTTCCCGTGCCGGTTGTACGGGCAGCTAAATCGCGAATGCTTCGGTACGAAGAACGTGGATGGTTTTTGAAACAACGTTTAATGATGCAAATGATTTTTTTTCACTGTTTTGCAGCTCTGTACGCGCGTGCCAATATCCATTTGTCCGGATCAAAGCGAGAGCACTGGCAGAGATAAATCCGCGACAACAGAGGGAAACGCGAGGCAAATAATTGAAGATACTTAATAATGCCTCATCGAAATTCATTTAATTGTCCGTAGGAATTGCGGTCCGCGTTCTGCACCGCATCGCGATTCTCATACGTCGGATTCCTCGATCGAGGCAACGATACTATCGTCTGCCTCTTGATCTCGGAGACGTTGTTCAACAGTTTCGACTAACTAGCGAATTCTGCGGCGCGTAATAATTCAAAGCCGCACGATTACGTCGTTCATTACGGACTACGGAATTATTCCTACAGGATAACAGGCTAACGGTCTCCATTATCGAGCGGTTTGCAATTTGCAGGCGCCCTGTCTGGTGACTGTCCTATGAAATTCGCTTGCTGTGTCGTTACTGAAAAAAATATCACTCCGAGTGCACAGAGAAAAAAAATCGGATTAACCATTAACCTTCTTAACTGTTTTATTTCAAGAATGTGCACTTCTGTGTGTAATTATTTTTAAGTTGGAATTATTTTTTTGTTCTTTCTCTATACTGCAACGCGCACTTTAAGGATGTTCTGGAGGTACAATGGGAGACGAAACTACAAGAAATTCGAAATCCATCAATATATTGGCAATGAAAGCCATTCATGAGTATATTTTGCATTAAACTTTTGCGAATACTGTACCCTCTGTAGCTATATTCAGTGGTCTACGCTTGTCGCGCTTCCATGCTAGTGAGAGACAACACGATAAATTTGACGTTTTGTAACAGTTTATAATTTTTTTGCTCTGTAACTGTTTAGTGAATCCTAATAAATTTTGAACATAATTAATTACATAATTTTTACTACATATAAAAAAAAAACTGGAGTTTCTAGTTGCGTTTTTTCAAGGTTTAAATAGGGTTTGAAGTGGAATTTTATGAATTCTCCATAAGAAGACGTGTTAAAATGCGCAAACTTTAAGTTGCTATAATCCTTAAACAGTGCAGTGAATCGAATCCAAACTTTGGTAATTGCATCAATTTAGTAAGAATTATATCTTGTCAAATTTTCAAAAATTTTATTGCGATTTTATATTACTTCCAGAACATCCTTAAATACATGACGATCTTTTCATAAGGACCATACTCGACATAAACATCGAAAGGGTAAAATAAAAGTAGCTAACTATCAATCTGTCAGACTTTATAACGACATATATGATCTTTTCAAATAATGCATTCACATTTTCTCCTGTTACAATTCAGATTTTGCTTAACCCTTTTGCAGTAGGAGTTATTTTAACTTGAAAATTAAACATTTCGTCCGACCTATTGGGTTGGCAAGAAAGTAATTTCGGTATTTTAAGGTGAAATAGAGCACATTTTTTTATTCAAACAATGAATTTTAATGAAAGAAAAAAAGAAAAAATAAATAAGAATAAATAAGAAAATATTTTAATAATTAATGTTCATCGCTTAAATAAAGAAATTCGGTTTTATTTCACCTTAAAATACCGAAATTACTTTCTTGCCAACCCAACATAATAATTCCATTCTATACGATTTTTTTCATTTTATGGATATGAAATTGATATAATACCTGATACGAATACTTAAATGTGTAATAATTGATTAGATACGAACATATTTAATAATGTAAACAATATTATGAATAATGGTAGTCATTTTTAGTGGTGACTCTGAGTCACCCCTCGACTGCTAAGGGATATCATTTTAATGGAATTATATTACACTGGAATATATTTTCCTACGGTTTCCACAATTCTCTTTTCAAAAAATCTGTATTAAATTCTGCAAGTGAATTACAATGATCCACAATGAAATTGTAGTTCTTTAAAAAGTAATTTATGCTTACAATTGCAGTCATGATTGTAAAACGATTAAATGCCGAATTTCTCTCGAATAATAGAACATTGAGAGAAAAATAATAGTACAGTAGGACCTCGAATAACCGGCTTGATCGACATAATTAAAATGTATGTTATATTCCAAAATAAATTTTTTATTTTTAAAAATTTATTTCCCTTCATAACATAATCATATTTAATAAACTTTTTGTAATGATTTCGGCGCATAGGTTGGATCCAATTTTGACTAACAAGCAATTTTGCAAATTTTTAAATTATTCTCAACGTTTCGATCCGGATATGGATCCTTTTCAAGAGAAATTGCGTCTGTAAAAAACCATATATTTTAATGTATGTTAACTGAATAGGGTATTAGCTATTGTATCACGAGAAATTCCGTACTTGCTGTGTGAAAACAATTTCTTTACATAACTTATTGAAATTTGGAAATAAATGTAGTGAGCTACATAATCATATTTAAACGCATATGTGTTTATTATAATCAGGATCCGGTTAATCGTGGTCCTAGTGTATTTTGAAGAAAATGAAATTTATTATTCTGAAATTCGCAAGTGGTTTCAGAAAATGCATCTAAATGTAAAGTAACATTTCCAGGTAGCGCGTGGAGCCCGTAATTTCGATTACTTCGTCGGTTCGGCGTTAATGACGCGCGTTTGTCCGATCTCTTCTCGCATAGTAAATGTAAAGCCATTGGTGGAATAATTAGGTGAACGGCCGGTGCCGAAGGGGCACTAACAACGCCGAAGAAGCCATCGCAAATATTGATCGTAACAATGCTCGTAGTAAAAGTGCAACGAACCCGACGGAATGGTTGTAGGAACGTTTCCGGTCGGAAGGGCACGTTTGCGCAGTTACATTATGAAAATCCACTGTTTCGGATCGGTCCACATCGACCGTTATTACGCAACATTACGAGCATAGTCACGCATCGATAATCGTATATACAGAATTGAAGGGCAGGTTAACTTCATAATTGACATGTACGTTAAATGCCGCTGCGGACGTTTGACGCTATTACCATTAATCGCACCCGATAGAACGTAATTGAAAATCGGTGAACTCGATAGGCGCGCGTGTCCCCGAGGTTTTAACACGTCGATAGAAAAACGAGGATTAATAAAAATTCCGCGTTAAAACTATTTTTCTAACGAAGCGGCGCCTGCCAAAGCCATCAATTCGAACCGTGGATTTTATTTGTTTAATAAAAGAGCTTAACGTAGCGAGAGGTTGCTGCTGTTTATTCGGGTATCAAATTTTTGTAGGTTACTATAGGAAACTGGATCGACAGAAAAAGTCATTCCGCGAGCTTCAATAGATTGAAAATAATATAACAATATTTTTCGATTCTTCCAATGTTTCAGGTGTTTTAAATTACACCTGCCCATTTTTGTCATAAATGTAAAATATCTGCTGTCTATTCATAACATATGTTTATGCCTTAAATGTAGACTCAATTTATACTTATCCAAGAAGGTAGAGATTATATATGTCAACAAGAGCGCATACAAAGGTTTTTTAAGACAAATTGGAAATGGAGGAAAATGACCTTGAGGAAAATGAGGTTGAAATATATAAATATATAATAATAAATACACTGCTGTACAAAAGAAAGAAGCACCCGGCCATATTTAATAGAATAGGGTATAAAAACAAATAAGAACACAGTAAGTTTTGAAAAAGGATTTCGCTGTTTAATTGAATAGTTCTGAGAATTACGTGTTATTGCGGATTATCTAGTACTTTAAATGCAATAAATCGATCATTGTACAATACAATTTCTATCTTATAATTATACTGGGTGCTCCTTTCTTTTGCACAGTAGTGTATATAAATATATAAATAAAGTTTGCGGAAAGGTTACGCGCGATTAGTGAATATTCGCCTTAACGGAATCGCGAGCACGACCAGCGCATATTCGATGACATCCAGCGCGGCAGGAACCGCCAGAATTGTTTGGTACACGGTGTTCATTACCGTTTGCAAAATTTATTGTCTCCAGCGGAACAATGCGAGCCTAGGCGGACACTATGCATGCGCGCATGGGTGCAGAGCATAACGAGGAAATAACCAGTATCCATATTGTTAAATATTCGAGACCCCGCGCCAGACATCTGCATGCAAGCGATGCGTCCGCGAGCATCCGATGAAAGAGGACGTAAAAAGGAGAATCGATAGCGGGCCATATTTGCCCCAGTCCTCCTTTCGAACGCATGGAAATGCTGTGAATTGTTGTTTCAGCGAGACGAATGGAAGAAGTTGTTCTAACTTATGTCATCTCCACGAATTAGATTATTCGAGACGGAACATATTGTCGTTTCATCTACCTCTTTCCGGTATCCCGTTAAAGAATTGTAACCATTTTTCTATAGGAAATAAAAGGGTCATCATGCAAGTCACGCGTCACGTTACCGTCATTTTTCGAAAATGGAAACTGCTCTTTTATCGCCGATAAACTTTTTATCGCGGAATTCGTCGTGAATTCTTCCACGCGCGCACGGTTCCGCGCGGCCGATCGATACGCGCGATTTCGAAAATTTCCAACAGGATTTTTTCCCGTTCATTTTTCAACGGGAACGACTCCCACGGTCGGACAGACAGACCCAGGATGGAAATGAGAAAATTCTTGGAATATCCGGTAACAGTCGTTCGAAAATTGTGGACGAAAGTAAGTCCTTTCACCGCGGATATCCCGCCCCCCCCGTCGTCGTCGACTCCTTTTTACATTCGGCCACTATCACAGTTCTGAATATTCATAGTGACCGTTAGCCGGTAAATCGATAAGTCGTTACTTTATCACTTTTCCAATCACGAATTACCGTTTCGCCCTTGGGGACCTGTAGAAACGTTCGAATGCCGCTCGAATATATGATGAAAATTGGATTAAAGCTTGTCGGTAGCACTCTGCATACGTTCCAATTTCTTTCAGCGGTTTCCATCCCGGTCTTTCCCGCGAACATGCCTAATGGAGAACGCCCGATAGCGTGAATTGACCGAATCTCAAACAATATAGTCGACGAAAGAGATACTACTAGTAGGTGTACAAAGTTTTCGTAGTTTTCGTAGTTTTAAAAACGAAAGACTTAACGTACTAGCTAATGTGTAAGTAATGAAAATCTAAAACATATATTTTGTAAATCTAAGTAAGTTATATACAGTGACTCCCACTAATATTCGGACACTCTTAAAAAGACAATAACTTTTTAAATATTGTACTATAAAAACGTTTAATGGTAAAAATAGCAGATTTTCACGATTTTCGGCCTATAATTGCAGTAAATCTAAGGATTCTTACATCTCTCAATGCCTGTCGTCTTTTCCCGCATCAACCGATTTCGATGAAATTTCCGCAGTGCATATAATTCACACAGATCTACAAAACATATTTTTTTAATTTTCAATATAGGCCCACACAAAAAAGTTGTAAAATGCAACTTTTAGTATTTTTTCTACAATTTCGATCAATTGCAATTTTTGAAAAATTTTTTTCACATCCTGTAGCAAACTAATTGCTCTAGCTTCCGAAAAAAGTTCAAATCGTATAGTACAATATTAAAAAAGTTATCGTGTTTTTTAGAGTGTCCGAATAATAGTGGGAGTCACTGTACATGTACAAAGTTTCATTGAAATCGGATGTGTAATTAGGGTTTGCGATTCATTTAAATCGATTGTTACAATTTTTGCTATTTTCAACCTTGATCGATTGCAATCAAAATTTTGTACATGTATATAACTTACTTAGACCTACCAAAAGTATCTTCTAAATTTTCATTACAGGCACAGATAAAAAATTTAAAAATCGTGATCTTCACTTCTTTCTTCGCAATTGCGACCAATAACAATTTAAAAAAAAATTATTTACGCATTAGCTAGTAAACTAATCCTTTTAACGTCTTAAGAAAATAGAAGCTGTTGGGTCCAATTTTGAAAAAGTTATTCGGTTTTAACATTAAATCTACCGGGCCTCAAAAGTAACTATACATATTCTCTTATAAGAATGACAAGATTGATTTTATTTGGACTTTGTGCGGCTCCTATTATAATATATGTTCTATTAAAGATATTTTTATACAATCAATTCTTATAAAATCATTTTTATTATTTCAATAATTGTAACATAATAAATCTGGGACCGGTCATTTTGACCGGTGGTGGTAGGTTTAGTGTTAAAAGGTGTACGAATACTTTGTACACCCACTGTATGTTCAAAATGTTCGTAGAATGACATAAAGAACAACGAATTTGGGACAAGATGATCTTCGGCAAGGCAAAAGCGCGCCTATTAGGAGAAACTTTCCGACCGAACGCTCCCCGTCAAAAGAACCTCTAATTACGGGGGCAATTAGTAGCGGGCGTGAAAGATTCTCCTCCGCTGATACGCGATTAGATAACGATTACCGCAGTTTACTGAGGGTACTTGGAATGGAAATCTCTTTTAAGACTGGCTGCGGATTTCCTTCTCTTTTATTGGAGGGATTAATTCGGAGGCGAGCTTTCACGGTGCTCGGTTTAAATGTGCCCGGTGCTTAGACCTGTATGGACGTAGCTGTAACAGTAACTCGAGATAATGAAAAAGGTCTATAGTTAATGAAAATCGAGCAACACTATGCTTTGGATTTATAGAGACCTCTGGATCTCAACAATTCTAATTGAGATTCTAATGAACAGTGCAAAGAATAATTCCTACAAAAGCGTTCCAAGTTGTGGTGCTTATGGAGATATTTAAACTTTATTGGGGACGAGATAAAACCAGAAAGCGATTAATTAAAACTGTATTAAAAAATGCTATGTACCGCGAGAACTGACTGCACAAGACGTATTACACTAAAAAAGTTCATGAAAATTGTTAAATTGTGCACCGTTCACTGAAAAATGTTCCCACGAGCGCCAAACAGGTAGTGTTAGACAGAATCAGGTCAGGCAAGTAGCATGAAAAAGTAAGCGGTCAGGCGGTAGAATAGGAAGCACCGAAGAAGTACAATAATCTATCACTGACGTGGGAAGTAGAATGGCCCTTCCACTACGCGGACAAGTAGAACACGCTCGTAATAAATCGAACAAGTAGTATATGTCAGCTCTTGATCGGGCGAGCTAACCTTCTCTTCACGCCCCATATTATAAAACAATCTGTTTGCGGCAAAATCTGCATCCGCGCTGGTAAGTAGAATAGGTCTACACGTGTGCTGAAAAGTAGAACTTTGCATTCGATCGATTAAGTAGTATGTATCGGTACTTGATCGGACGCTTGACACTTTAGAACTAGACTGCGGATTTTTATCCATTTTTAGACATCATTTCAACGAAATATTATAGAAAAATTTTAAGATAACATGATACAGTAGGACCTCGATTAACCGGACCCCGATTATAAACAAATATGCGTTTAAATATGATGATATTATATGAAGGGAAATAAATTTTCAAAAATAAAAAATTTATTTTGGAATATAATGTACATTTTAATTATGTCCCTCGGGTCTCGATTAATTTGTCCAGACTGTTTGTCTCCCGATTAAACCGGTTAATCGAAGTTCTACTGTAATTATATGTCACTACGCACGAACAATCAAAAAAGACTAAAACTTTCGCATAATGCACTTTTTATATGACTTGGTCTTTGGTTTCTGATAATGAGGTACCGATGCACACGATTGTAAAAAGGGAAACGAGAACATTAACATAAAATAGGTATAGTTTATAAAAGCACACAGGTGCAGCCGGGAAGGTTTTGCGACCCGCGGCACATAGATTCGGAACTTTCTACTCGAACTCCTGTAACATTTATGCAGATATACATTGCCGGATACGATATCATTTGGGTCGAAGTTTTAATTAATGGCACAGTGAACGGAAAGTGCAGTAAATTGCATAGAGCAATATATTAGAAACCTGTCAACAAGCCAGAACATCGACCTCTTTGTGCGAGCAATTTCGTCCAGAGTTTCTTCTGGGCGAAAACTGCTGCTTATTTCGCTGAAAAGGTCTGCGAAACTTTGCGGAATTTTATTACCGATAATAAAACTCTTCCTGGAATTATGCAAATAATTTAATAGCTAGTCGATTAGAGTGCGCCCAGACGTATTCCGTTCGAGAATCACTAAAAACGTCAGGGCTTTAGGCGACTTTACGTTTAAACCTAAGATAAACCTAAGTCCTCGTAGAAGTTCTATGTCGCAGTAACAGCATGAAATGCACGAACGAATGAAAATGTAGATCCACGAGGCGTATAACTCTGCATAAAAGAAAACAAACATCCGGACACGGTGCCATCGGAGTTACGAAACAGTGAAGTAGATTGGCTGAAAGCATTATTAAGATTAGCAGCGGCACGTTCTTCTTCGTTCTTTTTTTTTCTTCCCCCTCTTCGGCATAATTTCTCCGGGTGTCCGTTACATTGTGCACCAGACTCTTTTTCGTCTGTTCCCTGTCTTACTTTGCAATTTCTGTGTCTCCTCTGTCACTTTGTATTGCCACGATGCAACGCGTTCCCGAGGAAAATGTGTGCATCCATTTTCATATTGCAAGAATGAACCAGCAAACAGTCAGGTTACTGCATTTGAGACACGTAGTCGATTGTACGCGACATTGGATTTACTTCAGCCGTAGACAGTTTTGTTAACGGAAAATTTACATGGAATGTGGCATAAAATGGTTATTTTTTAATGGTCCATTAAGCTACCATTTCGTCAGACAAGTAATAGAAAACTACAGGGTGTCTTAAAAATGTTTGGGGTAATTTGATGCGACATTTTTTAAGGAATTATTCACGAAAACACGGACGAATTGCTCGGCGTCAGGTTCCACTGAGCGAAGCGTTGGTGTCGCGTCGCGGTGAAGCAGTGAACAAGAGAAGGAGCAGAAATTAATATAATTAGAACTTACTTGATCAGCTGAAAATGCACTTGCTGCTTCAAAATGTCTGTCACTGGACCACGCGGGGACGAACTACACTGCTGACTTCGGGTATACGGCACTGACGAAAGCCAAGGGACGTACAGTCAGGTCGACGAACTGCACGTCCTTAGAGATGTTCACTCCACAGTCTCAAACTTTGTTGTAATTTATATTTTGGAACTTCTATTTGTTTTTAACTAAAAAATAAAAACCTGTTTTATTTTCATTTTTCTTTCTTTGATGTCGAGTCAGTCGACAAAGGAGTGCAAAGGGTTAAAGACGTGTCAATTCGAACTCGCATTTGTGCAGTTCGTTGACCTGATCGTACATCCCTTCGTTTTCGGGATTGCTGTATTCCTGAAGTCAGCTGTGCAGTTCGTCTCCAAATGGCCCAGTGACACACATTTCGAAGCAGGTGAGTTCTAATTAGTTTTCTTGTTCATTGCTTCACCACGGCAGCTCACCATCGCGCGCTGAGGCTGCGTTCTTAGATTGGTCCGTGTTTTTCATTAATAACTTCTGAACTCGAACATTTTTGGGACACCCTGTACAGGCAATCCGCAATTTAATGGTAGTTTATGTAGGAATACATTAATTTGTTTCATAGTTTTCCATGAATAAAATATGATTGCATAATTGTAATCATTTTACTACGTTTTTATTAGCTCGCTTTCTTGTCTGTCTGTCTGTTTGTCTTTCCGGTTTCCGGTTATTCCGATCTGTCTGTCGCATTCTTATGGGTGGATCTTTGTTTAAACTAATTTCCCGATGAGTTAGAGACTTGAAACTTCAAACATAGCTTAGAACCGGGTGACAATGCAATATTTACTCGCTTTCTTGTATGTCTGTTCATCTAATAACGAGTTATTAATAAAAAACGAGCGTATACTACGGACGCCGGACAGATTCCGGATCGGCTAATGCAACACCGGGCTCTCCGGGCCCTGTCCTCTGATTGGTCCATGTTAACCGTCGCGCGGCGTGGCGTGAGTGTTCGGTAGTACGACGAAACGAAAAGGTTAGAAATACATGGTTATGTTATGTTATGACAGGACGTGCAAATATGCAAAATTGGAAGAAAATAATGTTATTTGATAAAGATTTTCAAAACTCTACCGTGTGTGGAACAGAAGAAATATGTAAGTAATGGACAAAGTATATAGTATATATATAAATTACAAAATTACATTAAAATAAATTCTATTCTACAAACAACTACGTTTACATTAATTAAAGTTAATATAATTAAATATATTACAGAGAGAAGAACACTGGACCAGAAAATTGAAGAATAATGTACATATCTATATGGATATATAGATATAATCTGTATTCAACAAATTTAAAATCAAAATGAATACTTATACAGGGTTGTGCAAACGTAACTTTAATGAAATATAATTATTTCTTAGAAAATAAATCAAGTTACATCAGATGTTCGAACTGCGATCCATTTTCTACGATACAGAGCTCTGCTCTTTGTATTAGATTTCTTGTTGTCCCTATAATGAGAACTTCTCTTTTTTATGCTATTACATGCATTTGCTATGTGATTCCGAAGTTCTTGAATATCATTAATTGTTGTGTCGTAACAACGGATTGCAGATATCTCAAAAGATAAAAATCCAACGTAGACAGATCCGAAAAACGCGGTGGCCAATGAATTGGAACATGCGTTCTTGAACGTACGAGTCTAAAGCGTACGTGATAAATAGAAACACAATAATATGGGAAGCGATGGAAGTTAACATAAACCGAAACAAAGAGCGGAGCTCTGTATCATAGAAAATGGATCGCAGTTCGAACATCTGATGTAACTTGCTCGGGTCCTACCGTCAGATCTAAAACGAAAAACGTAGGGCGCATGCAATAGATAATTGATGCATGAATAGTTCACCTAAATCACTAACAATTTTATTGCACTGCAAATGATACACTTCTTACTATTACCTTGCGCCCTACGTTTTTCGTTTTAGATCTGACAAGTATTTTCACAGCTGTTAAAAATTCACAATCACAAATTTATTTTAAATAATGTTATTTATATTATTTTATACTTTTTAGTCCGTTTTTTAAACATGATATTTCTATTTAAATAAATGTATACTTTTTTGTCCGTCTTAAAAACGTAGTTTTTAAAAAAATTTTTTTTATTTAAATAATTCAGAATGAACTATGAAAATCCTAAACCTATTATAATCAAATGTGCTGTGGTAACTATTCAAATCACACTACAAACTTAGCGTTGTAACGCTTAGCATGATATTCAGAGAATTTGTATTTTCGATTGTTAAATTGAAAAGGATACGTTGAGGAAATTTCTAACAATATTTTCCTTTCGATTCATCCGCGCCAGCCATTATTTTTTAACTTTTAATGGAACATTTTCGGTGTATCTGATATTCCTAGAATCATTTTCTCAGCAGGAAAAAAGTTGTGATGTTATTTATATTGTATAGGCTTTGTGCAAAGCATCAAATTTTTGCGAACTTCCGACTTGCTAACGGGCCGTTGTCAGTAATGAAAAGTATTGCACATGGGCCGTTGCACTTCGAGAACTCCGAAAAGAGACATGTTAAAGAGTAGCTTTATGAATGTTTGACCGATGCAAGCCGGTTCGGGAAACGCCATCTTCGATCGTAAATAATTCAGCGAGCTTCAAGGAAGATTTCTCGATCGTGCGCAGAGAAGACGACGCCCAAGGGGCTCCAGAATATGTTCTCAGAGAGTACTACCGAAATTAAACATTCTCGAAAATCCAATCGAATATACCGTCTGCCGCGTTTTTACCGCGAAAGGAACGTTTTCTCCTCTTGCGCCGACATGCTACCCGATGCATTCCTCTAATTTTTATTTTAATCTAACGTAATGCACTGCAGCCACTTTTTAAAACCTGCAGCAGAAAAAGCATACTGGAAGTAGGAATAATTTTCCAATTTAGAGATACAGTACTGCCCATATGGTTGTTCATGGTTATCGCGAAGATGACAAAAATCATATTTTTCAAACAGAGATTCGGGCTTCCAGTTATTTTAAATGGTGTGATTCTTTCGCGAAAATGGTTTTAAAAGAATTTTTGTGCACTGCTGTACAATACAAAATATTCTTAAAATACATTTTATTGACCAAATAGGAAATAATAATAATATAATCAACGCAAGTCATTAAGAAATTGGTAATTATTAGACTGCGGATCTTTATGCAAAACAAAAATGTCCTGCATTGATTGTCGAAAGCAGAAATAAAACAAAAATTGATTTTACCCCCTAATGACTTGGTGACAATAAAAACAATATTACAATATTCATAAATTTTTCTAATCTTTTACTGTTTTATATTTCACCCAACCAATTTTTTCATAAATGCATAAAGATCTGCAGTCTAGTAATTATTTACAAACAGCCACTTCTCTCTCCGATTTTGATAAAATTTAAATATGTTATGCAGCTACACATTTTGAACAACTTATTTCTTTTCACATACTAGCTCTCTTTTAGTTTTAGAGATATTTGCAAAAAATTATTGCTACTTCTCGATTGAATTTTCCTTGTTGAATTTCCATATTTTTTTTGCGAATATCTCGAATACCAAAAGCGAGCTCCTATTATATGAAAAAGGAAAAAGCCTCTTTGTAATTAATTACCACGAAATTATTTACGACGATTATGAATGAAATTAAAGCCCTAATATCTCTTGCCAAACAGAAGTTGAAGCGGATTGCACACATATGATTAATCACATTTAATCAAGAAAGACAGGTGAAGTAACAAAAACGGAAATTCCTTCAAAATATCTGTAGCGAACAGATTGTAAATATAAAACGTACACCGTAGCGCGATTTATTTTGCAAAATTTAATTCGAAAATAATCCGTCGCATGTACGAAAACTCGGAATTCTGCGAAAATGGCGCATTCAGCGCAGCGTTAAATCATTTTGAACGGATTCGCTATTGCACCGGCCGCGTTCGAAAATAAAAATATTTCTTTCGCATAATGCCCTCGTCATTGCATAAACTCGGTTAATATCATCCGTCTAACTCTAGCCACAGTGCACCACGCACTGCAGACGCCAGCGCAAAATTATATGTAGTATTACATTATAATGTTTACTCGCCATACATTAATCTTCCTAAAGCTCTCAACACGGTTGTCATAATTAGACCGGTTGATAATTAAACGAAACGCGAGGTGATGCGTTCAAACAAACGCGCCTAGTCATTCTTCTGATTCTCGCGACTGGAATTAGGTGTTGCGTAACAAAGCGAACACGTTATACTTATTTGGACAGTAATTCCAAGATCGGCCGGGACGATAACCGGGAACGCGCATGTATCCGTAGAAAATTCCGATAATAAACCGTATTATATTAGATGAGTACTACTCCGCGTAGAACCGAAGTGCTACTATAAGCACACTACGTGTCAGCCGAGCACCGTAACGAGAAAGTACAAAGATAACGCTATCAGAACCGTATAATTTATGTTACGTATTATCCCCTCAAATGCAAAGTGCATGCGCGGAATACGAAGACCGAGATCGAGGGAAAAAACGATTGCACTTTTTCATTTTATTCTGTGGGTTGGACTCTCTTTCATTTGGAGCAACTACTTGGGTCTTCATAGTTTTGCAAATTCGAAGAAATTTTTATTCCAATTTTGTCACAAGGAATCTTTCACGAGGCAAAAGAATTGTTTTATAAAGGAAATTATAGAACTATAACTAATTTATACATATAAATATTTTACTTTCTTAGTCTATGAAGGATTGAATTCATTATATTCATAAACAATTGGACCGTTTATTTTGAAAGTGGTGCAAGTCCATCTTTTATTGTTTCGAGAAAATTTAAGGTTAGCATTTTAGTCGATTCAAAAATATAGATTAATTATATCAAGTCTGGCAATGTTTCTACTAATTTATCAATATGTAATTTGATTATATAAATTTCTTTCAGGCGAATTTAACTAAAATAACATATATTTACGGGCTGTAAATGAACTTGCACCATTTTCATAATTAGTCAATTGTAAAAATCATTTAATTTCAATTATGAAAAATTACATATCATTTACAATATATTTTGTATTAATCCAATTTTGTTTATAAATAATAACAAGAAATAAAATAGGAGTAGTATTTTTTATTTTGACCGTTAATTATATTTATATATTGTTAAACTTAACATAAGATATTGCTATTACTTATTTATGCTCTTTATGTGACAGTGTTTTGGAATATTCATGATGCACAGGAGGTATGTAAGGTAATAACTGCTCCATATCCTCATATTTTTCGTATGTGATAGGTATCGTTATACATCGTTAAGGCGCCAGGGCGATTCTTTCAAATTTTGACGGTCTTTCCCGATGTAGGTGATAAATCTAACGTCTTAAATTCTGTGTCCTCCATCGATGTTTTATATAAGATAGTATAAGGTGCACTTTTGCAAAACCTTATCTCCGACATATCTTCAGCCAGTTTATTTTTTCTGCGTTAGTATTTTTTCTTATCCGTTTTTGAATTGCGTTATGTAGATTTTTTGTTCAAACGAAATTCTCTCATTTCATTGCGTATAAATAAATTTATTATTTTGTCTACATTGTTTTATAACATCATAATAATCCTGTGGTGTGGCAACCACGTGACCCCGTCACCTATGTCTATGAAAATTGGACTTACGCCACTTTCAAAATTAATCGCTACGCAATTTTTTTTATTGATCAATTTTAAATTGAACAAAGCATTGGCATTTTTCAAGATATTAAATATTAACTAGTTATGAATAAAAAATGTACACTAAATTAATCACAAATTATGTGATATAATTTCAAAATAAACGGTCCAATTATTGAAGCCGAGATGAACTGGAAAAATATCGTTGATTTCGTCACGTATTATTTTATAATGAAAGGTTATTAATTTTATTTTTTAGTAGATCCTTCGCATTGTGTCCTTTCAGATTTGCTATAGCTCGGTTGTAATAAAATATTATTATCATTGCTCTTCAGTAATGTATTCGTTCAACGATGTTTGCAATTTGCACAAGGTGTGTGTTTATTGAAATACCTTTACAAATGGTAAACGTTTCGAGTAATGATGATAATAGCCTTGTACGGTTCGAAAAGAAGAGATTAACCACCGCGAGGTGAAGCAATTAAATAACATTGAAATTGGTTTGCCTGAACCTCTACTGTTATTGTTTTCACGTAAATATGCGGAATAGATGTTCTCATGATAATTAAAATATTCTTGTGACAGTCAAGGAACGTGCTACGTGAAACGATGTATTTATATTTGAATTCTACAAATTACAATTTATTAACCCTTCGCAGTTGTTGCTATTTTAACTTGAAAGTTAAACATTCCTTCCGACCTAGAATAATTCCATTGTATATGACTTTTTTCATTTTGTGGATACGAAATTGATATAATACCTCAAAGAATACTTAAATGTTTAGTAATTGATTAGATACCTGCATATTTAATAATGTAAATAATTTTTACTAGTGACTCTGAGTCACCACTCGACTGCTAAGGGTTAGAATCTGTGATGTGAGCTTAACAATTTCACGTCTGCAGATTAATTTAATTTTACTAGGTACAGTCACAGTTAAGATTCGGTAATTAAAGGAACAGATAGCGTCGAGTGAAGACACCGGTACCAGTGTTCGTTCCAGCGCGCAAAATACGCCGAGAAAATAATGAGTGCTCCCCGAGTGGGAGCTGGGAAAAGTGGCGAGGAGTCTTTCAACAAGATTTAAAAGTGGAGCAAAATTCGCGAAGATAAGGCAACTATTCGGCCGAGCAAGTTACCCGTAATTCACTGTCTTAATGCATCTTCCTTTAATACACGCTGGCTCCGCCGCTGCCGGTTTAAAGCATTCCCGGGGACGGATCGCAGAAAGAATTTCGTCGGGCCGGCTACGGTGTCGCATATTAGACTCCGTAATTAATTACGCACCGAGTTTATTAATGACGCAAAGTGTGTAAACTTCTTGAGTCGCAATATTTCCTTAATCACCGAAACTTCGTTAACAAGAGAAGGCGGCGGCTGCGTGAATTCCGTCATAGTTTCTCGGGCACCGCGGTTTATCCGCGATCTTGGATCGTTAAAAATTTCATTACAGAAATAGTTCTGCGTCGAGCCGCGCGCTTATTATGATCCAAGTAATCGATACGATCGCGTAAATGCCATTTCGATGGCGCGGTTCAATCCTCCTCGCAGATACGAATCCAATTACCCTGCTGTAATTAATGTGCAAACTTCGGAGCAAGCTTGCAGAATAATAATTCCACTGTACAATAATAAACCTGGACTGAACGAGTTGGTCTACTTGGTATTATCATTGTCTTAGCGTTATAGAATACTGTAACTGAGATTGCAGGTACAAATGTTGTTAATAACCAGAGTTGGGCATTAATCGATTAAAATTTTAATCAAGATTGATTGATTAATGTGTACGATTAAAAAAGTAATCATTGGGAAATCGGCAATTGATTCAATCAATTGATGAAGTTAATCGTCAATTGTTGATTAAAAGAAGAAATCATCGAAATATCGGTGATTGATTCAATCGATTGATGAAGTTAATCGCCATACAGTTTATCCATAAATTGTAATAAGGAGGGAGAGAGAGACAGAGAGCTGAGATGTAGAATTGACAGAAATATATCTCAACAAAAACTCCGTTTACATTTTTTTCAATATTCATACAGTTTTGATTCCGTATTTCATTTCGAAGTTTCACCAGTTAATCATTAATCAATTATCCGATTGACGATTACAATTGAAAGGAATGTAATCGTTAATCGTAATTAACGAATAAGTATTTAATCGTTAACCGCAATTAACGATTAATAAGTATTTAATCTGTTAACCGCAATTAACGATTAATAAGTATTTAATCGTTAACCGCAATTAACGACTAAACTAGGAGATTAATTGTTAATTTCGATTAACGATTGAAGTAGAAATTTATTTGTCAATCGTTGATTAAATTTTTACTCAACTCTGTCAATAACTCAAGCATGCATATATGTATAAGGTAAACTGTACGATCATTGGCACCCTAAGCCAAAATCGTAGTAAAAATCTTTTATCTTTTTTATGAAATGTTTAAACGAGCTTAACTTTCTATTATTATAAGCTAATAGAGATTTTTCAGCAAAATCGAGCAGTTTTACGAGTCATAAATCTTTTATTATAAAATATATTCAGTGAATAACAATCGTAAGACAAATTAGTACAGTCGTTGGCACATTTGCTAACAATCATATGTGGAACTCTGTTATGAAAACCTAGACGTTGCTTTGAAATATACATAAAATTTTGCCGTTAAAATCAAAAGTGCCAATAATTACTGCAGTGCCAGCAATAGTACAGTTTACCCTAGTTAGAAATGAATACGGATTGTGCAATTTCTAAAAAGTACAAGAATGAGCAGGTTGAATAATACCATAGTTGATCATAGACATTCAATTCGTGTAATGAATAATTTAATTTCAATATTAAATTCCTGTACCGAAGTATCAATAAATACTACATTATAAATACCGTCGGCCCATGCACGGACCTATACTACTATTGCGTGCGATACACCCGAAAGCTTTACAACTCTGTTTATGGGTCGATTACGATATTCTCTGTTACGAATAAACGGAGGATAAAGTAAACATAATACCACTAGTAATAATAATTAATAAGTGACTGTTTGATACGAAATGGAATAATTAAACTTGCAGGACGAAACGAACGAATATAAAGGCGAATATGAAATACAATTTCGTGTCGGAACGGGGAAATAAAAATGGAAGAAAAAACAAGTTAATCTTAATAATACGCGAGCGGAGGATAGCTGTGGAACAAACGAGACGCGCGTTGAATTTTTCAATTACGAATCGATATTCGGATTACGGCTAACAATTCAATACGGCTCGAGTTTCCGATTTATCGTAATTTTATTCGATTGTACAGCGTACACGCAAAGCCGGATGTGTCGTATCTGTTCGGCTACGGGTTTATGCTATTGTGCGCCGGTTTTCGGTATTCTTAATTCCGCGCCGAGTGCTGCAGACATAATCCCGGGGCTGGTATTAGATATTGCGGAGGGCACGAAATTTCAGGTAACTGGTAATAGGGTAGGCAGTTACACCCTGTGGGCAATATTACGATAAGCAGGCCTCCGGTAATGCGTTTGTGACGCGGTCATACGACTAGGACATTATTACGCGAAATCCAGCTTTTCGATTGACCGCGTTTCTGCCATCGCGACTCCGTTCTTCCATGGGCTTGAAAACAACTGTTCGAAACTTTAATACCAGTTGTCTCATCTCACTTGAAAATTCTAAGCCAAAGATATTCGATTTTGCAGAGAAATCCTTGCAAACGATCCACGAATGATTCTCCATCCCTCGTTCTGTCTGCAATCGATTCGCCTCACGATATTATTTTCCGACGAGAATTTCTCGTCGCGGCATTACGATAGTGTAACAGTTCGCGCGCAGATGTTCCATTCCGTCCATAGCGGAAATTGTAATACAATTAATCAATAATTTCAGAAACATTGATATGGCTAGTTTAGTCATATCTAATTTAGTCCAAACCTTATCATTACGTGGTATCCTCACCAACTTAAACATATTAACATGATCGAAGAAGTCCAACGTAAGCAGCTCCACACTGTCGATAACCCATTACGCTGTCCAATGAATAGAACTATGCATACCTAAAATAAAAATAAACAAGCGAATTAATCTTCGTTGTCAATACGTTTACTGAAATCGTTGTCGTTTCCTTTCATGGCTAGTATTGAATATGGTAATCAACATCGGTATCGAAACCAATTTCCTTTCCAAGCCTTAACGTACGTGTCCATCTGAGAGTTTCTGTCGACAGTTTACTCTCGAGAGTACTTTCAATTTGTGTCCATTTGAGAGTACTTCAGAAATTTTTTGCTCTTGGAGATTGACGCGAGTGTCAACTCTTGGAAAGTCCTCTCGGGTACGTGGACATTTGAAATTCATGCGTGTAGCTCTCAGATGAATTTCGATAGTTATAAGAATACTCGTGAACAGAATGGATACGCCAAAGTTAGCTGCAATTGTTGTACTTCATAAGAAAAATGAAATATTACAAAAAGAGAAAATACTGAACTAAACCATGGATAGTGCTTGCGATCGGATCTAACTAATGAGGAGTCTAATTTCTCTATATTTCTCAATATTTCTCTATATTTCTATATATTCTATATGTTTCTATATATTTCTATATATTTAACAATATATAATAATAATAATTTGGTCAATTAATCTTTTAATATAAATTGAAAAATCGGCGTCGATATATAAATATTTATAAATTGAGATTACTCTGACTTCTGCATCAGAACATAATTTCCTGCTCATTGTTCGATTACTGTATATATACAATGGAGGATCAAAGTATTCGTACACCCTTTAAAACAGAATAACTTTTTTATAATTGTACCAAACGACCTGATGTTTTGTAAGCAATTAGAAGCATCGGTTTACTAAATGATCTGCAAAAAAGATTTTCCAAAAATTACAATCTACAAGCATGTTGCATGCAAAAATAAAGAAAGCATTTTTTAAAACTTTTTTATTTGGGCCCGTAATGAAAATTTAAAATATATGTTTTGTAGATCTATGTTAGTTATACACATACTGAAAATTTCATCGGAATCGGTTGACGCAAATCTGCATTTTAAGCAGAAACTGACCAAAAGTCGCGAAAAACTATGATTTTCGCCAACATTTAACCATTTGTAACTCTTGGGTGTGTTAATCGATTTTGATGAAATTTTTAGTGTGTGTATAACTAACATAGATCTACAAAACATATATTTTAAATTTTCATTAAGGGCCCAAATAAAAAAATTTTAAAGAATGCTGTTTTTATTTTTGCATGAAACCTTGTAGATAAACCAATGCTTCTAATTGCTTACGAAACATCAGGTCGTCTGGTACAATTATAAAAAAGTTATTCTGTTTTAAAGGGCGTACGAATACTTTGGTCCTGCACTGCATGTATAGATATATGTGTACATATAATGGCAGAGAAAACTAACTGGAAGACTCTCAGCTATTACGAATGGTGTTCGTATAGCTGATAGTTGTTCGCCGAGGGAAAATTGAACGTGTCCATTTGCGAGTTACAATCTACTGTTCGCTCTTCGAGAGTTTTTCGTGCAGTTCTCCGCTAGCATTCTCAACACCGTGTACACTGACGAATTTGACTCTCGAGAGTAACTCGCGATAGTTTTACTCTCAGATGGACGCGTACCTTAAGGATTTCAAACCACGAGAAACATTGAACATCGCGGTCCCAATTCTTTGGCCAGGGGCTACAGAAGCGAGCGATCTTCTGCAAGAGCCGAGCATCAATTCCCAGAGCTCAGAAGATGCCTCAATCGCGTGCGAGGTCGATCGAGTGAACGAGTCCGCGACCAAGTGGAAACGGAATGGCGATCGGGGAAAATGTCTGGGGGCGAACAACGGCATCTGTAAGCGGCGACAGAGGCGTTTGTAACGCAGGAATTTATCGCCGGGGGCTGGTGGTAGCCGCACTCGTCCATGAGCAAGGGAGGGAGGGAGGAGGCGAGCAGCAGTCCTTTATCCGTTGGAATCTTGGCCGTGAATCAAATCCCAGATTTACGACCGGTACACGTGTATATCAATTCCGCAACGAGCCGATTATCGGCCTGGCAGAAACGGTCGTGCCCGAGCCGGTCGTTGCTTTTCGTTGAATCCTTGCCAGCGATACACTATCCGCATCAAAGGAAAAGTATCGTCTCAAGCTTTCTCTCCCCGTCCTCGAGCTTTTCTTCCATCGCAGCGACTTCATCGAGTTTTTCGCGCTTCTTCCGCTTCTTTCTGTGCTCTCTCCACCTCTGGATACGGTAAGATATTTCGATCCGCGAGTCTGATCCGCGAGCTCCGATTTGCCTATCCGGCCGTGAACGCCGGAATCGTCGAAATTTTCGAAAAATCTCGCTATACCGTCCCCTTTTTCTCAACGGGCTGCCGCATCCACCGACCCGGATTCCTCATCAACGACGCTCCCAGTCCCAAGCATTAATGTCCTATCGAGTTATCGATTTTTCAATCGCGCGTTCCTCCGAGCAGTCCTCCAACCAGCGTAACTATTCGCGCATTGTTCGCATTCCTCGAGACAGATAAGACACGAGGCGGTCCCATCAACCAGATCCACGAATTCTGCGAGCCCAAGCCTCGCGATGGAACATCCCTCTTAACAACCTCGTCTTCCTGAAACGCTCCCCTTTTGTTCCAGTCGACTCTGAACTCGATTCGATCTACGCCAGTCATACCAACAAGCATTTTCTACGCTGCAAGCGAGCTGCGTTAGCTACCGGAACGAGACTTCGGGGCGAATCTGCAATTTTCACCATCTTTAAACTTTGTAGCTCATTGCAACGTCGACCGATTTTGACGAAATTTTTAGAATATGTTTGATTCACACAGATCTACAAAACGTATTTTTTAAATTTTCAATATAAACCCATATAAAAAGATTGTAAAATGCAACTTGTAGTATTTTTTTCTACGTTTCCGATCTATTGCAATTTTTGAAAAAATTTCTTTTTACACCCTGTAGTAAACTAATTGCTCTAACTTCCCAAAAAAGCTCAAATCGTATAGTACAATATTAAAAAAGTTATTGTCTTTTTTTAGAGCGTTCGAATATTCGGGCCACTGTAAGTACAACGATATCTGTCAAAAGGGCGGAAACTTATTCCCATATCCAATATTTTAGAACGTTTATTTAGAAAGCTTCTAATTTGGAAATCATGTAAACTAAATTGCCAAACTACACTATCGCAATCGTGCTTTCATTGTTGAAATATCCCTCTGCGGAACCACATCGAATTTGAGCAACCACGAATGCAATCGCCTAAACTACCCGACCAAACGTCACAGTTAGAAGATGCAGAAGTTCTGCGAGAGGTAGGGACGAAGTGGTCAATTTTGAATCGCGTTTTAAAGTTTGCGTGTGCTCCGGGTCGCTCGCTCGCTCGCCAATGTTTTAATAGAGTTTTGCGATGTGCGAAGCGAAGTTGCATCCGCGCGACCCAGTGTTCGAGCTGGAATTGCATTCGAACGGAACGCGTGGTGCGGGGAAAATTACGTTTGACTTCTCCGAGCTCCCCTGTACTCGGGTCTCTTTTTTTAACGTAAACTGCGAGCATTTTTCTCTATTACACGGGCGCCTCTTTACAATTCGCGGCGCGACGCATCAGAACGTTGCGCCATTCTCAGGCTGCATTATTTATTCGCAGTTCCGGCGGCTGGTACGTGAGGCGAAACACTACGCGTAATAAAATTGTCGGTGTGTGTGCACTCTCGGTGAGGAAGGGAGAATTCGTTACATTTATTAATGGTATCATCCCGTCTGCCGGTGTTTGCCAGCCGAGCGGAACCGCGCTAAACACGTTCGCCTGCGCGACATTTTTTCCACGGATTTCGCTCGCGCCTCCAAATTTATTCCTCCTGGGAAACGCCATTTATTTGCGCCCGCGGGATTCGCGGGGACCCACGTACCCGAGGTAATGAAGCGAACTATACTTCGGTGACGCCTGCTCGAGTTATGTGGATCGCACGGTCACGCTATGCTAACAATATCGCTGTGTTCCTCCGCTTTAAGCACCTTGGAAATAGAAGCCGGACGGTTTCCGTGTCTCTCCTCTTCGGGAAAGGTATGACGGTATTATTCAAGCAGGAGCGAAATTATTGTCTCGGTGAGGGTGGGAATCGTACAGACGAGTTGAAGATCCTGCAATTGTTGTATTAGCTTGTTATACATGTAATGCAAGACGGTTTGCATGACTCTCATCTACGGGAAAGTATTATTCACGGACATTATTGTCTCGATGAACATAAAATTTTCTGACGAGAGAACATTTAACACATATTTTCATTTCATTTTATATAAACTTCAATGCCATTTAACACAGCTTCATTGTATTTCGAATTCAGAGAGACAGTAGAATTTTAAATATACACGGTGTCCCACAGAAATGAGAATTTCTGTTTCTCGCAATCAACGAAGACATTTTTTATTTTGCATGAAGGTCCACAATCTAATTATTACGAATAAATAGGTAAAAGTTGAGGCCCATAGAGTTTTGGTGCCCCCAGATTCCTCAGCAAACGGACAGAACTGAGAAAGAGGAGACTCTCAGAAAAATGAATGCTGCCACTACCGCGTTTCAGGTACATTTCGAGATAAATACGAGAGTGTCCGAAGCTTTAAGTAATAAGTGCAAAACGATCCTTCTCCGCGTAGCGGACGATTAAAGTTAATCATAGAAATGCAACTTCTTGCCGGAGGAAAATTATGGCAGAGCAAACGGACGGTGTTTTCCTTCGGACCAAGGTCCATTATACTCTTTCACGTCCAATTTATTGTCCCGGGGAATGGAAGTAAGAAGCAAATTGGCCGAGGGAAAAAATTTGATGGGGAATTAGACGAAAAAAGAGAACCACCCGGCGGAGTCTGCGCAAAGCGTTCAAGAATAATTTGAATTCCGGAGGCATCATAACCGTCTTTCCGATAGTCGGGGACTGATGGGCAGCTCAACGAGGACAACTAATTAATCTGGCGGTCGGAACGATGAGAAAGCGTTAGGAGTGTAAGGCGCTCGGCCCTACATTATTAATGAGAGCCGATGATTAGTATACTTTCATTTGTCGCCGGGAATTCAAAGGGAATCTCATTACTCTCGCGCGGAAACACATTTTCGATAGAACGCAAGAAATGTGCGAGATTATGCTTCCGATAAATTATCGCTCGTAAAAAACTTGCTATAACGTGGAGAAATTGCAACATCACAAAATTAGGAAGTCGAGATAGTTATTTATGTCCGCCGATAATATGGGTTTCGAGCGTTTGTCAAACTGAAGGGCGACATCCTTGCAATCACAGATATGATCTGTTTACTTGGATTTGCGCAGAGTTCCCAGATTAATCTAGATTCATTTCGTTGTATTATTTTTTTGCGCTACAGTGCAGATACTAAAATTTCTCAGAGTACATCATATGAACAAATGATTGGTAGCATCTACGAAAAATCGTTTAAAATATTTTTTAGAGGCCGCTACATTGAAAAGTTAATTTTATTTGAAACTATTTCCAGAATCGAATTAACACTAAACCTACCACTGCCGGTCAAATATGACCGGTTTCATATTTTTTATTTTAAGACTATTAAAATTATACAGCTACTTCCATGGGAAATGTTTCAATAAATTTCTTTGTTCCAGCACATACTATCGTAAAAATTATACACAATCCAAGCAAATACAGTTTTGTCATTTCTGTAACGTAAAATATTTGAATTGATATTAGTGCTTGATAGGTTTACCCTGTTAACCCTCAACACTCCGAATTAGTTTTCAAATTTTGTTACCACAAACTAATTTTAAACAATTTTGTTTACTAATTATATTAAATATAGCTCTCAAACTTTGTTGTAATTTATATTTGTGGAACTTTATATTTGTTTTTAACTCTAAAAAATATAAATAAAGGAAGGACTAAATACATATAAGAACCCGTTTTATTTACATTTTTCTTTCTCTGATGTCGAGTCACACTCGACAAAGGAGTGCAAAGGGTTAATCGAAAATCACATTTGAACAAAATTATTAAAATAAACTATAACAACCTATAATTTTTCAAGTTCTTCTCGACCTATTTCGCCATCAAATCCGTAATTTCGATACAAGCCGAGGAACATTCTATTCAGGTGGGATTTTCGAGAAAATCGAATGATTTCCTCAAGGAATTTTATCCGGGCTTCGCGGACCAGCGAAAGAATGGTTCTCGTGTGGTCCAGTTGAGTCACGGGAGGAAACGCCGTCTAAAATCGGTCTCTCAGCCGTGTGGTCCGTATTTCTGTCAGAGTCCACGAGCAGGCAAACTTATGGGCACGCTAAACGGACCAGGCAAAAGTAACGCGCGTATAAAGAACCGGGTTTTATTAGGGGGCGCGAGTTTCGCGACGTCTGGTTGGCCAAACGAAAGTGCGAAAGCCGTACGGCGGCCGACTGTTTCGCGTATCGAACGGATGACAAGTCCGCGATAGCGGAACGATGCAATCCGAAAACTGATGGCCAGATATCAACTGCACTCCGCAGGATTAACTCTTATATCATCGTGGAACAGGACGCACTGCTCTCGGCACAGCGCCGATTAATTACGCTGACTCGCCGAGCATCCACGGTTCTTCGTTTCACGAGTGTTTCGCTCTGATTTCTCTCGATGAATTTCTCCGTTTTCCAGTAACACTAAAATATTCGTGGTCATCGGGCTGAACTAATCCCTAAATGACAAACGGAGAATCGACGGTCCGATGAACATTTCAAACGCTCTGGAACATGGCTGGCTTTCGTTCGACAAATTAAATGCTACCGATATACGTTCAGTCAAAAACCCCTTCGAACAGAGTGCACATTGAGCATTTTTAGCAGCAATTAATTTTTCATTCAGTCAATGTTACCAATTATTCGTTGAAATGATTTACTACTAAGAAATCCTCAGGTGCCA
>CM052261.1:7257687-7336834 GCA_028455795.1 Lasioglossum marginatum | reverse complement strand
TATATATATATATATATATATATATATATATATATATATATATACATACACAGTCTACATTAAATCAAATTAAATTCGTAGTTTACAATTTCTGAAGAAATTAAAAATGCGAAAACAAGCTTTACTCTTGGATCGGGCAACTAATATTTCTGAGCTTAAGGGTAACTGAAGTTTAATTTTACGCAGTTGATGAATTAGCTTAAATCGCTGCAAATCGAAGAGGCTACATTGCCAAATAATATGATTGATATCCTGGCTGCTGTGTCCGCACTCGCACTTCGGGTCACTAATAATTCCTACACGAAATAGAGACGCTTTAAGGCTATAATGATCGGCTCTACACCGATTAATAGTTACAATAAGTTCTCGTGAAAGACACATCTCCTCAGCTGATAACGAATTTCATCTTCGTCTGTCTGGGGAGGACGCCCGGACGGACGTTCTAAACAAAAATTCCCATCTTTAAAACGTTGAAACCACTTCCTACAGGTACGAGATGAAAGCGCGCTTTCTCCGTAAATAGCACATGTTGTTCGTGGCGATTGTTACTGAACTTCCTTTCCGAAATTCATATAACATGAGATGTCGGAAATGGATATAGCATTTCGCTCATGATTTTTCACTGTGTTCACTATTTCACGATCTTATACCCACGAAAACCTTCTCTAGACTGTTCCTGAACAGCTGCGCTTAATTAAGTGCATTGGTCCTTTATCGCCGTACACACTAAACACGCCTCAATACATAGAATTATGTATCTCAGAAATATTTCCAATTATCAAAATTTATAATAATATAAATCGACGCGTGAAATTTATACACAAAAGTCGGCACGAACTTATGGGATGACCTAATACTAGGTCGATATTAGGTTATACGATACAATAAAAAAATTTTGGGAAAAGAATCCCGCTTTGTATTGGGTCGTTCGGAAAGTCATTTCGTTTTTCGTGTAGAGATGACGTTGCTTCCATTTGTTATTACTAATCTTATTTTAAATCGCAAAACCGTGGTATATCTTGACAGCTGACATTTCGGACGTAATTCCCTACCTTGTAGTGCTTTCTAATCTTTTAAGTATGTTTTCATCATCACATCAAATATGCAAAATCAAAGTACGCATTTCCATCACTTTTTGCTTTTTTATTACCGCAAGGGTAAAAATGTAGTGCACGAAAGAAAAAGTTGTGCTCTGTTTAAAGAGAGGATGTACCATCGATTACTACTTTTTTCGCTTTTTTCAACATTCTTGTTGCGGTGCAAATTTCATTTCAAATAAAGTCGTGAAAAGTCATATAACTCAATATTTTGCTAATAAAAAACAGAAATTCTATGAGCATGGGATCTTTAAGTTGCTTGAAAAATCGCAAGAGACCATAGAACAAAATGTAATAAAACTTATTCTAAATGGTAAAAAATTGGCTTTCATTTTCTCTTAAGAAAACGAAATGACTTTCCGAACGACCCAATATATGTACATTATTGTACATCCTGTACATATCCGATTTGCATGCAATGGAACGCGGTATTTTTATTGTAGCCGGCCCGTACAATTATCTGCAGAACTGTACGTTACTGTGAAAAATGTTTCAACCAGAACTTACGCCGTCTCGAGAAGAACATTTTATGGGCATCATAAATCTTATCTATGTGGAGATACTTCCGAGATTTCGAGATGACCATCCTTTCTCTTTGCTTTAATGGAACTCTATATTTAGATAATAGTTCAAGGTAGCGTAGAATCGTTAGCATTCATTCGTTTCAACATGAAAGTTTCCGTTTACGCAACAATAATATATTCGACCTACGGTCAGGCAGACGGAGTATGGGATCCTGCATATACGTACAATGTTAAACTGAAGCAGAATATGATCAAATCGATAGAATAGGAATAGTCTCGAAGCAGGAAAATCGAATAACAACGCTCTCTGAGCGAAAGAATCGAACGAGAACGGTCTCTGTAAGATAGAAGTAGAAGTCTCTGTAAAAGTAAAACAGAAGCGAACGATGGTCAAAAAAGCAGAATAAGAATAGTTCTATTTGTAGACAAGTGGAACGAGATTGTTCTATGGCGAGATCGAATTCCGAACAACCCATGGCGAGACAAGTAGAACAGGATTCTCTTGCGGCGAGCTAGTCGAATGGGCAAAATATACATATAATCGGACAAGTGAAACGGATGATACATGTTCAAACAACGGAGTAAGGACAATTTACGTCAAGACGAGTTGCATGGAAACATAATTCAACAACTCATTGTCAAACAAGTAGAACAGAGGCGGTCCGTAGTCAGACAAATGAAATACTACATCGGTTGAATAATAATAGCAAGCAGACTGTGGATTTCATGCATGTATGACAAAAATGAAGTCAAACAAAACAACTAAAAAGACATTACAAGAATTTAGGGATATTGTTCCAATATTTTTGACATTTTAAGATGATTGACAGAAAAAATACGAAGAAGACGAATATGTTTCTATATAATTTCTATTTAATCCATTGTATGAATTAGTGTGAATTTATTCTAGAGCTGCAACCAAGAACTGTTCTATTATCCGAACATCTGTATCCTCTTCATTTGTTCGGATAATTAATCCTTTGCACTTCGTTGTCGCCGCTAATGCGACATTTGAAATATGAACTTTAAATTATTATTTTCAATTTGTTGAAGATTTATAAACTTGAACTTGTTTTATTGCAGCAACCGTATTTTTTTTATTATACAGGGTGTTTCGTTTAAAACAGGACACCTAAATATCTCCTCTATCTCTGAAAATACAAGAAATGTTTCTGACGTAATCGAAATGGTTTCAAAAGACGAATCAGATGGAAGAATAACTTTTTATAAATTGTAATTTTTTAATGTCACTTTATTCATCTTTTTCAGGTCACTCGTGTTTTATGTGCGTATATACACACATTTTTTGTTGTTGTATGTTATAGCAAAAATTATTGTGCATTCATCCATGTTTTATAGAACGACCTTGAAATGACCGTGAAGGCGAAAAAATCAGTTTCAGTTTGAAGAATACAAAAGTAATAAAATGAAAAGGATAATATATCACCTTATTTTATGAGTTGCTCAAAATGCTGGCTGTCCGCAGCAAGACACATCTGTACGCTAAGTCTAAAAAAAATTTTTAAATCTACTGTTTATAACTTATAAACAGTATTGAATATAAATTGAGTATAAATTCCAAAGTTTCCGGCGCCCAATTAAAATTCAGTGTTCCGGTAAGCATGGGTGGGAGGCGAACTATCAAACTAAACGTACACACGCGCCGGTAATCCGAAAAATGGCGAGGAAGTCACGTTCCCATCGTAAACCGACGGCAGGAGAGGCGGATGGGTATGGGCCGCGCACATTGGATGTCCGTAACATCCTGCCGGAGGAGGTAATCGCGTTAAAAATTTCGCCCAGCGAAATCGGCTGGCTCCCGTTTTCGCACGCGGCGTAGCCGGTGAATTGCAACCGGCAAATTATCGGCTGCAAATACGCGGCGCTGCGGTTCTGCGCAGCCATCCGGCATTATTCTCGAAAGCTTCTCAACCCGTTTATCTATCGAACTAACTCCCCGGTCTTGTTTAACCCGTATCCAGACTGCGTTTTAGTTGTGTTTTAAGCCCGTCGCGTCGTCGGCGAGCGGAAAATCGGCCCGGGGATTTATTTTATATTAGCCGTACGAAATTATTTCACGTGTCGCCGAGCAATGCAGTAATCCGACAACGGATTGCAGTCGAATTGCTGGCCGGCCGGAATTCCGCCATTTCTTCCGCGCGTCGTTCTTCTGTCAAGCGCAACCGACCCCATTTTCTACTGTATGTATTTTGCCTCCGTTGCCACTCTAAATAGCGCGTATCACGATACGGTTACACTCGCATGCTCGCGACATGTATGACCTGTCCCAGAACTTGGAGATTGTTATAATATATCGGTATCGGTTCTTAAAACAGTAAAACGCGAATTTTTGCGATCACCCAGTATGTAGTCTTATTATTTTGTCCAGTACGGTACATATTTTTCTCTCCTCCTCTTTCCCCTTCTGGTCAGAGGATTTTAAACGATGGCCGGCAGCCGAAATAACATTCCGCAATTTCGCGAATCCGTCGAGCCGTCGCATTTTACATTCCCGGTGGCGCACATGCTCGTAATTCTCGCGGAACGATCAACGTTCAATATTTCTCGATTCGCCGTCGTGTGTTTGCGGTTTCTGTTAAAACCCGTGGATCGTCGCGTTTCTTTTCCGCCAAACAAGTACGCGGAATTGCCGCCCGGTGTGTCTTTCCAGTTTTTGGTTTCAATTATTCCGAGCACCCACGTTTATCCGCGAAACAGGGGATTCGCGTTTGAATCGCTCCGCCCTGGTGAACATGCAAGCACGAATTCGTTCGTGTTTTCGGTCGCGGAAATTCCGTTTGCTGTCGCCGAAGTAGTTGCACAACGATTTTGCTGCTTTGCTGGCGGAACTTCGAACTTCGTTCTTCCGCGCATAGATTTCTATCGATCGACGGTACTATCCGACTCGCTGTGCGGCAAAAATTATCATTCTTCATATTTTCGATGTGCAAGATATTTTCATTTACGATACAGACAATGATATAACTCGTCGTATACAGGGTGTCGTTGCAAAAGCGGGCAGGGGATGATTCCAAATGTAAAAATAATTTTATTTTTTTAAAATCATTTTTTCGTTTGACACGGCGCGGGTGACTTTTATTTCTATGTGCACCGCTCCACTATAAACAATCCCATTTAATTACATTAATTTGGTTTTGCCGCGATGTTCACCTCGCCGCTATCCTTGATCTTCATCGCTCCACTATATTTATACCCTTAGTACGGGAATATAGTGGAGCGGTGAGGTGAGCGTAGCGTTGAGGCGAGCAGTGCGGTGATTTTTGTTTCTACGTACATACTGTGGAGGACCAAAGGATTCGTACGCCCTTTAAAACAGAATAACTTTTTTATAACTGTACCAAACGACCTGATGTTTTGTAAGCAATTAGAAGCATTGGTTTACTAAATGAACTGCAAAAAAGATTTTCCAAAAATTACAATCTACAAGGTTGCATGCAAAAATAAAAACAGCATTTTTTAAAACTTTTTTATTTGGGCCCTTAATGAAAATTCAAAATATATGTTTTGTAGATCTATGTTAGTTATACACATACTGAAAATTTCATCAAAATCGATTAACGTACCCAAGAGCTACAAGTGGTTAAATGTGGCGAAAGTCATAGTTCTTCGCGACTGGTTTGCAACTTCTTTGGTCAGTTTCTGCTTAAAATCCACAGATTCTTACATCTTACGATGCGGGTCATTTTTTTCTGCGTCAACCGATTTCGATGAAATTTTCAGTATGTGTATAACTAACATATATTTTAAATTTTCATTAACGGCCCAAATAAAAAAGTTTTAAAATGTTTTTATTTCTGCATGCAACCTTGTAGATTGTAATTTTTGGGAAATCTTTTTTGCAGATCATTTAGTAAATCAATGCTTCTAAAAGCTTACAAAACATCAGGTCGTTTGGTACAATTATAAAAAAGTTATTCTGTTTTAAAGGGCGTATGAATACTTTGTTCCATCATAAACAGACGTTTAATTACATTGGCTTTCGATCTTCACCGCTCTACCAGATCTGTACCCTTACAGTTTGTGTAGTTTTGTTATAAATCTGATTTGTTATATTGTCCTCTAAATTTAGCAGACTGTTCATGTTATTCAGCAGATTTGCTATTCTTCTTTCAGCGTCGTTATTTTTACACGTATGATATGATTGATGGTGTTTGGTACGTTGCATTTTATTAGTTATGAACGACGAGAATAATCTTATCAAGGTTAATTTCTTTATCTTTCCGTTACATTGATTTTTTTTATCATCGTTCCAATTTGACATCGACAGACAAATTAAGTTGAGAAAACGCGGATGAAAGTTAATTAGTACCGATCGGAAATTAACCAATTGAATTTAATTGAATTTTCGACTATAGGCATACAGAATACTGAAATAATAATAATGAAATCTTTGATTTAGGTGTATGCTGATTTATCACATGGTGTGCAAAAAATATTTTAGAAAGTTAGATTTTAAATGAATAATTGATAACTTTTGCCGTCTACAAATCATCCCTTGTATAATTATCGATCTACTGACTATTATTATGTATACTGATGTTACGAATAGCAGAATAATTTATTATTATACGATAAAAATATTGATATTGAATGAAAATATTGATATGAAAATATTGTGCACCGCACTATTCTCTCGTCACCGCTCCACTATATACGGTCGCATTTAATTATATTGGTTTGATTTTGCGCAGTAATTTAGAAATGATGTAATAGAGGATTGAATTAGACAGCAGGATTTTTGTAGGAAAATTTTTATTACGGCCGTTTCTCAAGAGAAAAGATCTGTGGCAGTCTGATGGTCATAATAGTTCCCCACACCATCGCAATCGCTCCAGTCTCATAACATGCGGGTAACGGGAGTAGGGTGGACAGCTATTGTGACGGTCGGTGTATCTCGACCCGCTTCTTTCGAAAAACAGCTCGTAGTAAAACGACGCGTGACATAACATGGTATAACACGTGAATCTACTCAGTCCCTTGGTTCGCTTGTTTGCCCTTTCATAGCGTGTTATCTCTCCATTGTTTACCTGCAATTTCGTACATTACTAAAACACCAACTATTTGATCGGAACTATTTCTTATTCGAACAATATTTGAAACACAATGTGTTCTATTTCGAATAGAATAGTGAGTTATTTCAATTTCAATATATTAAAAGTATATTAATAATTAGACTGCGGAACTTTATGCATTTTTGGCAAAAATGAGTAGATGAAATTCAAAATTGTTGGAAAATTTAAAATATTGAAGATGTCAATATATGATTTCTCCTCTATTAAAATAATTAAGAGAGGAAATAACATTTGATTTAGTTTCTATTTCTTGTAATCGATGCAGACAGTTTTATTTTGCATAAACATCCGCAGTCTATTAATAATGTATTAAAAGGAAACTGATTTATACGAATTACAACAGCACGATAACATGCACAGATAAAAATAATTTAAAATATTGAACTGTTAGATCGTAAAATTTTTATGTTTGTACCATATTCCTCGCTGCAAAAAAAAAATAAAAACGCGGGCTCTCGTCTAGCCAATTATACAATCTCTGCGATATAACCACCAAATGGTAGAACGTTCGGATATTAGTTAATTGCTTCGGTTACGATGGCGTCTATTGCATTATAAATACTTTTTACCCGATTTCGTTTCGGCTGGTAAAAAGTATCAGAGTGTGTAGAATTCCTAGCAGTGCTTTTGAAATTTGCATGCGGACGGTGACAAATACACTGGTTTTGTGTTTCAACAATAGCAATTGGGGTATCCTAAACCCACCTGAACGACAGAGTTGGATTAGAGCATTGCAGGTTGGTTTCCCAAATTAAGGACGTGTGCCAGCGTTCCCACATTGTGTTATCGAACCAAATGGCGAGCTGCAGAAGTTGGCAAATTCGCAAAAGAAAAGAAAATTAGCAGACCTTCATACAATTTTTGAATAAAGAAATATAACAGTTTGTAATATTAAAAAATGATAGTATGAATGCATTTTCTTAGGTTTCAAATAATGAAATTCAAATTTCAAATAAGAATGCGAAAATGGTCTCGGAACTGTGTGCAACATTTAAAAAACCCGATGAAGGACACCGTGTTAATTTTGCCAGTGTTTGGATACCATTAATTACCAAAGGTTATGGCATAAAATCAGGGCTTCGGTCTCGTACGCCGCACGAAAGTTCGAATTTACTTGGTCCGACAGAAGATTTTTACTCCCGGCTCTCTGCGCGCCCGGAAAAAAATGTAACAGCGACCGCAAATGGCACCAAACCGTAACTGCAAATTAGACTCCGTGAGTTCTGAGCTTTTACTATATTTTTTCTCCTCTTTTTTTTCGCAACGGCGAAATAGTTTCACTGGTTTCGCGCAACGATTCAACCGAGTGAAATTAGAGGTTGCTTTTCGCTGGCGTTTAATGTTTGCACGATACCTCGCGACGTTATACTCGTCCATCAACGGTACCGAAGTGATTGTAAAAATAACTGACGCGGAAGATGGTGTCGATTTGCAAATGTAACGCGCCAGAAAACCAATAAAATGAGGAGGCCGTGGGCGAACGGAAACAAATTCGCGGTACATACCTTTTCAAACGTTCTGAACGGTATTCGCCGTGAAAAAAATTCTAAAAGTCGGTTCAATTATTCGTAATACTCGATGCGGCAACTAATCAATGCCAACTGACAAATCAGCGAGGAATCAACAATCTAACAATCTAATCTAAAAATTGCTGTAACATTATTGAAAATATTGTTTATGTTATTAAATATATCGGTATCTAATCAATTATTAAACATTTAGGTACTGTATGAGGTATTATACCAATTTCATATCCATAAAATTTCAAAAATCATAGGGAATGGAAATATTCTAGATCGGAAGAAATGTGGAAGTTTTTTTCGCCTTACAAAATAACTATTTTATTTCGTGCAGCAATTTTAAGAAACAATGGAAAAAGGAAAACAATACCGAACGATCTTCGAAACAAAGCTTTATATGAAAACATTTAATAGTCTACATTGTTGGACGTATTTTTTTTTATGCACAATCGCCCGTACCAATTTTATCGATCACTCCGAATAATGGTTAGGAAATATTTAGTATGTTTAATTTTCCACTAAAATGCCTTTTCACTTACGGCACGGATAAATAAGAGAAAGCTAGTGAATAAAATAAAATATTAATGAACAGATGATCGTGATTTCGTATATGCTCCTGTTAGCTAACAATATTAAACGTTCACATGAAAAGAAACTTTTGGGACAAGCTAACATTTCGAAATTATACTGTTGCTGGCAGTTAACGTAAAGCAAGAGTCGATCGAATCGAAGTCAAAGAGAATCAGTCAGAAGGCGGAGATGAAACCATTGCAAAGCCCAATTGATTCCGAAAACCAGTCCCGAAAACCGATTTCGATCGCCGGTGGTAATCCCATGGCTCCGGTTGTCGAAGATAACGAACAAGTGGAACGAACGGTTCCACGTAGAAAGCCGACATGCCGAGTACACCGGAGAAAATCGGCTATCTGTTTTTTAATTCTTCGTGTTTTGGCGAGCCGAATTCCGCGATTTAACTATTTGCGGACGAGACACGTCGAGAGTGTCGAAGTTGACGCGCAGGCAAATTTCCGTCCGGCGAAATACGGAGACTTTTGTTGAACGTTACCGCCCCGAGTGTGGGGTCGCTTCTGACCCACTACAAAATTTTATGCTCTAACTTTCCTCTGCGTTTCGTATGCTGAGTGTTCACGCTGACAGCAGTCAGCGTTTTTCTTGCAAACAATGTAATGGTATCTGCAATTTTTTTAGGAACACGAATGTGCAAAAACGAATGCATTCGTATGCGACATAATGATCTTCAAGCTCACACAAAGTCAAAAATTGAAGAAGTACTTTCTACACAAATTACACAACAAAAATATCACAACAAGGAGCGGATCTTGAGTGGCAAAAGTTTCCAAGTCCAGTTAAATCGTCAAATTCAAACTTCAATTTCTAAGATCAGAATTGGGCACTCAGTAATAACCCATTCATTTTTGTTAAATAAAAAAGAAAATACGATCTGCGATATATGTAAAGTACCAGTTAATATAAAGCATCTAATAATAGAATGCAAAAAATACGAAAATGAAAGAAAAAATGCTAAGTTGCCTGAATCCTTACCTATTCTGTTAGGTTCTGAGGAACATATCGTCGGTCTTGCCCGTATATCAAGGATACAAATATGTACATAATATTATAAGAAAATATATCGTGTTGCTAATGACCTTTGATGTTAAAGCAACATTAAGCAAATAAATAATAATAATAATAAATAAAATATTTTATACATTTTGACAAAAACAATGTTGTAGTTTTATTATCAATTGGACAGTATTCCTAGCAATGATTGGAGTCTGACGTGCAGTGTTTTTTTAGTGAAATATTAGGGCGGCACAGTAATGCTGACCGTGCAAACCTATGAATTACATGGCCGATTGATCCGAGAGGTCCGTGTCAGACTGTCAGTTCCACTGTCCCAGATATAAACAACGAAAATGAGAACGAAGATGGGTGGGCTTCGAATATAAAACGCGACGGAATGGGAATGGAGACGAATGTAGGCGGCCGGAGAACGGTGAACAGTGTAAACAAGAGACGAATGAACAAAAATGTAAATAAAGGGAGACCGAGGAGACCAAGAAAAAAATGAAAAAGTTCCGATGAAAGGGAAACGTGAAAGCTACAGGGCGCAAATATATGCGAAAACGTAAAAGATAGGAGGGTGAAAGATACTCCAGAATGAAATACATTTTGTTCGAATAACCAGGTAATGCAACTGTTGAAATGGTAATTCGTCTCTCTAACGTGTATGTATAACTTTCCTCGGGGTCATAATGATATCTCAAGTAGTTTCATGTTTTTATAATATTTTTATGAATAATTGTAATTTACCTGTACGAGTAATGGGATTTCGGTGAAGTATGGAATTACATTTGAGATTAAAGAAACGAGGTTATTCTCCCAACTAATTTCAATGATAATGAGATGAAGTTGTGTAATGTATTTTACATTGGGCTCTCGATCAAATTTTACTTCTCTTTACCAAAACCATATGCTTGTTTGTATTCAGCTGGAATTTGGGAGATTTAGTTTTGGTCACAAGATCGATTTCGCATTTTGATGAAAATGTGTTCATTTAAAATTTATTCAATTACCGACATGTTACGATCTCGTGAAAAAATGGTTGAAATTACTTAATGTTACTTTGAAAAATGTGTGATTGTCATGTTGTTCTCTTAATAAAAAAAAATATCAGAAAATCGACAATTTCGATCAAAAAGGGAGCTTTCCTCTTGAATAAATACAAACCAGATTTTACATCGATTCTACGTTTCACATCAATCAATCGAATGTTGCCCCTCGTTGTGACAACTGTAAACCTCTAAACTGCAAAACCCAGCCACAAATCAACCAACGCCGGTTTACATGAATACGAAAAAACAAACATAAAACGCATCCTGAACCTGTATTCCATCCTTCTGAATTGTGTAACGTGTACAGTGAGCCAAACCAGTTATTAAAAACAGCATTAAGCTCTCGTGCTTCTTCTGCAACTTTTATGGAGTCATTGCAAAGAGGAGATTCCAACTCCTAAACTCACAGTGTTTTGAAATGATTTGAACTACATAGATGTAATATTCATGAGAGAAAGGATCTTAGAGAAAATTCAACATAAGGATGTTCATAGTCATAGAAATTCAGCTTTGGAGTGTTTAAACTCCCAGAAACAATGAAATTTGGATACGACGTATTTCATTAAAATTTTGATATTCTTGGATGTACACAAATGCATAATGCATTATCTATGCCAGTAAATATGGGGTGTATTGTATTTCAAGCAGACCCAAATCGTTGCAGAATCTAATCTGCCGTCGTTTTCTAAGCACATTCAATGTATTAGATTTCATTACCTAAACCCACAGTGTTCCGCGGCGGGGATGAAATGCAAGTCGCCGGGCGCGTAAGGAAATTGGTAAAAATAATACGGTTCGGAATTCCGGTAAACGATGCAAAGAATGAAATAACACGGCGAGCATTATGAAAGCGAGGAAAGAGAAAGGAAAATTGGAGGAAGGGGTTGGAATGGGCTGAGAGAAAAAGAGAGAGAGAGAGAGAGAGAGAGAGAGACCAATAGAGCGAGAAAGGGAAAGAAGGAAGAAGGGACGGGGAGAGAGTGAAGAGAAATAGAGAAGAAGAGGGAGAGGAATAGAGGGCTAGATCGAGAGCGAGAGAGAGACAGAGAGAAAGAGAAAGAGAGGGAGAGAGGAGATAGAGAATTGGAGAAGGGGAGATCGTCGTGGCGTTTGCGCCTGGGGTTGTCGAGGACAGCGCGAAGAGGGTGTGCAAGGGTGATCGGCGTAGGTGGCGGTGCACGGAGTATGGGGGTGGAGAGGGAAGGCGTGGAATTGGTGGAAGCAGTCAGTGGCTTGCCGCGCGCCACCACGACGGTTGGATCTAGCCGTCGAGTTTTTCCACTTGTTACCTTATCGTGTCCGATCGTGACCCCCATTAGCTGTTATCCCCCTTTTTTCCGTTTCGACGTGTTCCCCTACCCCGAGAACACCTGACACGGCGAGATCCCATCGCGGCTCCTTTGCTAGTGCATCCTCTGCCCCTCGTCCCCACAAACGAGTACGCGAAGAGTGCTAGGTCGGGTACGCAAAGGAATCCCCCGAATTGGTGATCCTCGATCGATACACAGTGCACCCTGGGAAAATGAATGCAATGGTTACAGTGTGAAATCGGACCTACCCGTCGCGACGAGTAGCTGCGTTCTCTCGTAGCTGGAAAAGTGAGACGACCGTCGAAAAGGCGGTTCTCCCTATCTGTTGTGATCACCGGTGGGCATACATGGTCCTTGCAGAGGAAGCGATTGCTGGAATGTAGCTCCTGCTATTTACCATTCTCTCCATTTCCTTTTGTTCCGATTCTTCCAAGCGCTGCGCTCTCGGTTCCGTCCACTTTCTTTCTTTGTCCGATTCTTTCGAGCGCTGCGCTCGGCGCTCAAAGCGTAGCGTCGGCTTATTCCGAAGAATTATAATTGCAGATCCCAACCAGCCAGGCTCTCGCGTCCCCGTATTTTGAATACATTATACAAATTGAACGTTACATAAGTCCTCCTTACTTCCGCGGCATTTCATAACCTTCGCGTGGCCGGTCCGCACCCTTTCATGACTTTCCATTATTAAAGAGCACCGACCGACCGGCTCAACGATTCGCCCGGCGACGTCGTGGTCGAGTTCTCTCTCTCTCTCTCTCTCTCTCCTCGATCTTTGCTTTTGCGGGAATCGGAGGGTGAAAGCTCGCTGGCGAATTTGTCGTGAACTTTTAGCTGCGGAAGAACGAGAGCTCGTCATGTTTGCACGTTGACTGCTACGTGCGGATGGCACTGCTGTTTGTATCGACGTAAAAATTCATTCTTCTGACGATGTTCTGCTGTTCTTGAGCACTTGGATACTTCTTCGGTCGGGAATACTAAATAGTTAGGGATTCTGACGTAACGTCAGGTCGGTAGATAAATATTTTCTGCAATTCTGAAATTGGAGGAAGGCCAATACTATACTCTCCATACGTGTTTGAATACGTTCTCGAGGATACGAAATGGTTGAACACTCTGTCGGCAGTACAATGTTAGATCAATCGATAAATGTCCGTGATCATCAAAATTAGAGGAAGGCAAATGTTACAGACGTGAACGGTTGTTCTTGTATTCGGTGTTAAGTGTTTCAACGTCGATCTATAAAGCACTATCATTGTACTATGGAGTGACGAGTGAGAAGTCAGAAGAGGACAGTGTAGATTTTGTCTTGAAGACTACGTTCGTACCTCGATATGCAATCAGCCCTCTGAAGCAGACAGTAGCATTTTTATCGAAAATTAGTGCCAATTCCAGGTACTATTAGTGCTAGCTAGCTACTTCTCTATTAGACAAATTTTATCAAATAGTATCGAGGTTATCCAAATATCTTCAAACCAATCCACTTATGCAACAAAAGAAAATGTAACGCGACTAAAGGGGAAATCAGTTCCGAACTCTTAGAACTCGATTAAGATCCGAGTTAGGAATAGAAAATATTTTACTTACGCTCCTCTAAAGAAATAGATTTTATGCCCTGATATGCAATCAGATTTTCTGAAGCAAGCAATAATCACTTTCTCCATTAGACAAATAAACTTCACCAGACACCATCGAGCTACCCAAATATTTTTAAACCTGTCCACTCGTGGAAGAAAATTGACTAAAGGAACAACCGCTGCCCAAAACCTTCTATTATCATAATCCCCTAAAATCCATTGCAAGGATCATCTATGCCACCGCCAGGTCTCGTGGCAAGCGCAGATCTTGTTATCGGTATGCAGCTGGAGTGAAGGAGGGTGATCTGGAGTGAATGATCAAAGTGTACGATTCCTGTGCATCTCTGTCGATCGTCGCCCGGATTTTTCATCTGGATCAACGTGACGGTTTGTGAGATCGTGTCCGAGACTCGCGTGGTTGCCCGATGTCGGGCTTGTTCTCGGCTGGTTCGTCGTGAAAGCGGCGTGCTGATCATCCGGGAATCGGACCGACGGATTAACTCGTCGCCATGCGCATCATCCCCTGGCGACGATAATCGCTGGGCGTCGAACTGTTGAACTAGGACCATCGCTGCTCCATTCAGCCGTCCTCGATTTCGGATAATGCTTCCGGAGGAGCGCGGTCGCTTTGTTGCGCGCGATGATTCGCCTGTTTCCCGCGTGATGAATCTCCTCGGCCATCAAAGGAGGTAACGTACCGCACTCCGTGCAAAACGCGGCTGGGCTGGCTGAGGAACATTTCTCTCGCCACCCCGACTTCTTCTTCTCTTATTCCGCTCGTCGTTTTTCAACCCTCGTTTCTTTCGTTCGTCCTTCGCAACCGCGCGCGCCTGCACAAAGGAATTGTTACAGGTTGTCGATCTCCTCGGGTACTGACACTGCTGGCACTCTCGCGGAAGCGAGAAAAAAATGAGTTAGAGGCCCATTAACGCGACACAAGCGGAACACAAAAATTGGACGTTCCTCGAGAACTTCCGGGAGAACGGGCTCCGTACTCTAGCTCTCTCTTTTTACAGTGAAGAGACTCGTTCTGCTCGCGCACAGATTATTTGGAGCGAACCGCATGACAGACTCAGCGGGAGATGAATTACAGTTATACATCGAACTCCGAGGAAAAGGAATGTTTAATCTATGCGCATGTTATGCAAATTTCACGCGCATCCCATTAAAAGAACCCGAGCTCCGCGACTTCATTTCTTTAAAGTCGTGGGACGGCCGTGTTCTACATTGCTTCATCAAGTAATCTGTAGAAACGTACAAAAGTAATCACTTCGCGAGTGTTCATAGAATTCTCAATCGCTGAAAACAAATTTCGAAACGTGCACATCCGTATAAATTCGTGCTTCTTTAAACAGGATGGAACGATTCATCTTTTCTATGTTCTCTTCTTTCGGCCGAAGTGTTCGCCACAAAAATTTTCTTTACTTCCATTTGAATAATTTTAGTCGAAGCTTTTTCTTATTATTTTCAGCACCATGATGAAAGTCTTGCCTGAAGAATTTTATACGATCTTTCTGAGAAATCTTAATGTTTTACTTTTCTTCTTTCATTTCTCGGTTCTGCTTCTTCTCTTTCTGAGAAATAGTTTCGAAAATTGCCTTCTGAAACAGGTCTGAAGCAAATGTTGTTCGTACTATGAAATAGTCATACGAATTAATCGCGAAAGGAGGCCTTCGATTTTCATTTGACGCAAAATGAGATCAAGATCTCCATATCAATCAAACTTGATTCGCTACGTAACAATTTCCAACTTCGGCGAGCCAAAAACAAGTCGGTGGGTGTTACATCGGGTGAACAAGTTATTCGGAATATTTCCACGAGAGTTTCGCTGAATTTCAAACGAAATTAAATCGCTGCACTTTAAGACTCGCGACGAAGTTCGAAAGCGCGATACGAACGAGCAACTCGACGGACCAGGAGAAAATGAATATGTCTAGTAGCAAGGAGTTCGCACGATTTAGGCCATCGACGAAATGAAGATCACTGGTTCCGGCAAAAATTCGAGTGCAACGCATGGAAAAGTCGTGCTCGCGATTTCGTTGTAATATCCATGTTTAACACTAAACCTACCGAGCATTGAATGTAGCTAGTATATACTGTCTTATAAAAATAACAAGACTGAATTTATTCAGATTCTATGTGATTTTTATTACAATATATATTTAAATAAAGAAATCTATCGAATCAATTCTCATGAAGGTATTTTCATGGTGGTGATACGTTCAATGTTAAAGCGAATTCTAGAACTCGTTTCTAGAATTGCAAGGGTGCGGGATGTGCGTTCTCATTTCTCGACAATACAAAGATGGGATTTTTCAGTAGTCAAAAGCGCTAGATAAAAGATCAAATTAGGCCGCGCGATCGCCCTCGAAAGTCCTATTTTACCACGTTTTTATTAACTCGCTTTCTTGTCTGTCTGTTTGCCTGTTCGGTACAAATTTTACAAATGATTTTAAACTAACTTCCCGATGAGCTAGAGACTTGAAACTTTAAACATAGCTCAGAACTGGATGACAATGCAATATTAACTCGCTTTCTTGTCTGTCTGTTCGTCTAAAAAGCAGAAAATAATTATTTAAATAAAAAAAAATTTTAATATACCAGATTAATATACCAAGACGGACTATAAATTATAAAATAATTTTTCCTAGCCCCAATACAGATTCCAAACCCCATACAGATAGTCCTCAAAATTTTTGATTGTGAATTTTTAATAGCTATGAAAATACTTGTAAGATTCAAAACAAAAAACGTGGGGCGCAAGATAATAGTAAGGAGTGTAGCGAGTAGCTGCCGTTGAGGAAACTCACACAACAATTCATATCATTTGCAGTAAACAATAAAATTGTTAGTGACGTAGGTGAACTATTCATGCATCAATTAACTATTGCATGCGCCCCACGTTTTTCGTTTTAAATCTTACAAGTACTTTCATAGCTATTAAAAATTCACAATCATTTTCAGGACTATCTGTATGGGGTTAGGAATCTGTATAGGGCTAGGAAAAATTATTTTATACTTTTTATTTCTGTTTATTCTGTAATTTTCATTATTCACAGTCACAGCTTTATAAAAATAGCTACATGCACAGTTGTATGCTTCCGAATAATGCAAATTATGCCTCGTAAACGAAAAATAGGACTTTTAACTGCGATAGCGGCCTAGATTGATCTTTTATCTAGCGTTTTTGACTACTGAAGACCCCCATTTTTGTATCGAGAAATGAGAACGCGAATACCGCACCCTTGCAATCCTGGAAAAAACGAGTCTACTCCCTTAAATAGCCGGCACGAAGTATAGGATAAGGAAGGACTTTAATTTCTGTCGGTGCGGATGCAAACCGAAGTAAATAAAGGGTGGTTTGTACAATTACAGGAAGGAAGTAACGAAGTTCCGGGGGTCTCTTGCTCCGTTTCGGCGACAGTTTTATTGAACTTATAAAAGGAAGGATAAAAGGAAGGTTAGGCGAGCGCATCGAAGACGCGCGAAACCCTGGTTGAACAGGACTGTGCTGGAAGTGTTTGTCTGGCCGGCAGTGCGTTTTCTTGCCGCTTTTCCTTTTCCTTTCAGGTGTTTCGGGGCCGCTTTCATCGTTCGCGAATAATTCGCGAGGCCGCACTTCAGCCGCGGCTGCCTCGAAAGCAGGCTTCGCGGAACGCGGGCTAAGCAACAACGACTTTCATTTCCTGCGAGAAGAATCGTGATAACGACGTGTCGGGTAATGAAAACTCGGCTGCGGCTCGTGACGAGCAACTCGGCCGGAACCTAACGAGAAGCGGGCGTGCATCATCGAAGGAAGCCGATCCCCTTTGTACCCCGAGCTGCACTCCGCAAATGCACCGCGGCTAACAATGCTGCGCCGCCGAGAATATTCATGAATGGTCGCCGACGGTTTCTTCGCAATTTATGGAATTTATTGCGTTTAACCGCGGACACGGAACGTCGACGAAATCTGCATTGGTCACATTAGTTGGGCGTCGTCGGTGCATAGAAAAGAACATTTATTATAGAACTGGTTCGTCGTAAATTATTTCTTCAGACTTAAAAATTAATTTCTGCGTTCTCAATTTGTTTATGATCTGTGACATTTAAGAAGACTGAACACCATTTAACTTCTCAATTTTTATTTTGTTAAATGAATTGCTTTGATTTCACTCAATTGTTGTTATCGCTGTTCTTCTTGCGCACAGTGAAACTAACTGATGATTATTAGTAATTTTATTTCGTATTCGACGGGCTCTCCTGCGAACTTTCATATATTTATTAAACAGACGCAGTTTAGTATGTCTCATTAATATGATTTCTTAATGATTGTACAATATGGTAAGCTTGCTCGAAACACGAATCATTTGTTTTATTCTTGCCCGTTCCCGGTGAACCACCGACACGATGTTTGCACGTCAATTATAAATAATCAATAATTAAACTGATACATACGGCATTCAGTCATTTCGAAGTTTGATTGAAACAATGCAATCTTGTTTAATTTTAAATCAATGTAACGAGCGTGTTGCTTTGAACGAAGTTTAATGAACGCGTGTATATGTATGTAACATTCTTTAGGAACATCAAAGACCAGCTGGATCGTATACATGTTTATGCACTTTGTAACTGGAAGGGTTAGGTTTATACTTTACGAAACGCATTGATAGTTTGAGGAACGTCCTACAAATGTATTAGATGTTGTTAACCGTTTGCACTCCTTTATCGAGTGTAACTCGACATCAGAAAAAGAGAAATGCAAATAAAACGGGTTTTTATATGTATTTAGTTGTTCCTTTATTTATTTAATTGTCTTATTTCTTATTTCCATTAAAAACAAATATAAGTTCCACAAATATCAATTACAATAAAGTTTGAGTAATACTTAATATAATTAGTAAACAAAATTGTTTAAAATAAGTAGCAGTCAAGAAACTGTCCTTTGAAGTAAATGTCAAATGAAACACTTAAAATAGTTGCGATATGTTGGCAAGAAAATTGAAAAATAATTCGGAGTGCAAAGGGTTAATATAAAACATACAGATTATGGTAATATTAAATTACTAATGCCCTCAGCGCAAAGGTTCGATCATTTGTTACTTGATTTACAAAGCAATTTTGCAAACTACTAAAGTAATTCCGACGTTTCAATCTTTATTTAGATCATCATCATTACCACTTCATTATCACGCCTAATTTATTAATTTTCATCACAAAGCTAGTGAATAGTTTTCTCAGCAACATAAATTACAACTAATTTTTTGTTATGTATTCCTAAATTTCAAAATTTTCACAGACGCAATTCTAGTAAATCCTGAAGATGATCTAAATAAAGATCGAAACGTCGGAATTACTTTAGTAGTTTGCAAAATTGCTTTGTAAATCAAGTAACAAATGATCGAACCGTTGCTCTTGAGGGCATTAGTAATTTAATATTAACAACAAATACGATCGATATAAGGATATAATTATACAGATTATGGCTGTGCGATTCGCGCGAGGAACAGTTACGCTCTCCGTCAATCAGAAGCGATCACGAAGATTATGAGTCCCTGGAAAAATCACCGTGATTGGGAACGAACGCCATCCCTAATATCCAATTAATTTTTCATGCAAAGTAAAACTGTAATACCGTAACAAGTTCGCAGACTACCAAAGTGCACAGGCATCCTTTAACCTGTTGATAGTCATACGCGAGTGCATAATCTCCCCCATTCCGGAGCCAGCATCGCTAATTCATCACGAGTGACAGGGAACCGTTCCGACGCGTCATCGCATCGGGTCGCGTCGCGGCGACGAGCGCCGTCTAAAATATTTACGAAGTCCTGGCGCAACGTTCCTGTGTTTCCTGTTGCGCGGCAATCGAGAAACCAGCCACCGATTCCCGTCACGATCCGTCGAACGAAACGTTTCAATGGTCAGGATTGCTCGTTACCAGACCCTCCGAAATTCGTCGTGGAAACACCGATATCGAATCCCCGCTTCCAGTCGTCGTCGTCGTCGTCGTGACGAAAGAAGGACACGGAACGTGTCGTTCGGTACGTCGAAGAACGAAATAAAGCGAGCGAACACGAGACAAAAGAACCTGCAGTCTCCTCCTCCCACTTCTGCGGGTCAAACCCTTTCTTCTCTTATCGCTTACCCTTCCCTTCTTCTCCTCCTCCCATCTTCAAATTCAATGACGTCGACTATTCTCCAACGTGCTCCGAGTGTTTCGAATATTCTGTACCGTTTAACTCGTTCGATACCACCGGTGCAGAACTGTGACATTCCTGGTTTTGCAATTTGCTTAATTGTATATTCCTCGTTGTTTAAATTCACAGTACATATTGATATTCAGAGATTTGATTACTCGTGCCTGATAAACTGTTTTAATATTTCATGGATGAGGTGCGTTGCATTTGGTGAGACATATTAATAATATTATGGAGACTAATATTATCAGATGATTGTATAAGTTCGTGCCCGATTTGAAAATAAAATTCAACGGTTAAATTTTAAAGAAGACAGCTTTATTAATCAATTATATAGTCACAATTCTTTTCTAATTGTAGAAATGAATGGTGACTATATGTATAATTTTTTTACACTCTGCAGTACAGTTTGCAACATCTATGAAAATCGGGCACGAATTTATGCAATCATCTATTATTATTAGACTGCGGATCTTTATGCAAAATAAAAATTGTCTGTGTCAATTGCAAGCAGCAATACAAAAGCTTTTTTTAACTAGTTCGGTAAGTTCAAAACAATATATTTTTCTGCTATTTTAAATTGCATCAACCCACTCGGGCCAGAAATGCATAAAATCCGCAGGCTATAATTATTATAAATCTACAAATTAGAATAGAATTTCGCGCAGCCAACGATGATATATCGTTAAATTGAACAGTCGCTGTTGGCGTTGAAATGTGAACAAAATGCAAAGATATTTTAGTATGTTTCCTGAAAAATAACGGAGTTTTGAAGCTTTCGTTTCTTATTCAACGTCATCGGCAAGCATCTGGCTCTTTTCGATAGGAGACCGAAAGAAGTGTCCTGATGGCGAAGATCCGATTCGAAACTCCGCAAACGTTTTCCCTTCCGAGCCGATCGTGCCTGGTCGCCATTGTTCCAGCATAGTTACGAGAGTTCTTGTTGAGAGCATAGCACACCGGCTCCTTTTTTCCCGTGGCCCTCCCCGCGTCACTTTTCGCTTGTTCCGTAACAATCATCCATTTCAGCGGCGGTTATTCGGGCAAAACGGTTCCGCGGCTCGTCGGCAACGACTTTTATGGGCAACTCTCGGAAGAACGATCAACGAAATAAATTGCCGGCGCGACCGATAAAAAATCGAAAGAAAGCGACGCCGACGACGGGACGTCGCAGACCGCGCGGGTTTCCGAAACTTGAACGGAGATATTACGCGCGACCCGTGAGAAACGAGCGACGCATTAAAAAAGTATCATCGGACCTTCGTCTGATGGTCCAGCTCGCAAAAAACCAGCGGAACGGTGACGATAAATGGATTAATGGCCCTCTCGGATCCCTTCGGAGTCATTCCACTGCTACACGCTGACGTAATTCGCAGTCGAACTGATCGGATAAATGATTCTATTGGAATTCCTCGGGAAAGTTTGACTTTTCAAATTCGCCCCCGCTTTTATAGCGGCACAGTGATTTTACCTACTTACGGTAAAACTGATCAGTGTTTAAAGGAAGCAGTTAGAATATACATCGATACAATGATAAATTGAAGAGCGGAACTTTATGCAAAATAAAAATGTTGCACCCGAATTGCAACAAGCTGGAGTGAAATAGAAATTCACTTTCTTTCGTAACACTAAGCTAACATTTCGCTCACTTTACGGAGCTCTAGAAATAACTATTACACATTATTTTATAAATATAACAAGAATGTATCTATCCAAATTTCTGGCCACTTTTCCAATAATATATACCCAAAGAAATAAATTTGGTAAATAATTCCTCATCTTTACAATCTTGGTAATCGCAAATTAAGAATATTAGAATCCGTTATTTTGACGGGTCCCGTAAACCTAGTTTGCTTAATATTCTGAAAATAATCTAAATGCTTTTTACTATTTTAAATTACCCCTACTCATTTTTGTCATAACTGCATAAAATCCGCTGTCTATATATAACACAGAACATTACTAAATAACGAGTAAGTAATGCAGTGATCAGTCACAAATAAAATTATGTTGAAAAGGCGGAAGAAGATGGTACATTTCCCATTTTTCAAAGAGACTAACTACTTAGCTGACCATGTCAACTAAGCAGCACGTATTCGCCTAAGTTAAGTGCCTCGTCTAACGCAATCAATTGGCCGAGACGTATCGCGCGTGTCACAGTACGACCGTTCCCTAACTTCTTTCTTGACAAGAGAAGTTTCAAGTTACAAAACTGAGGGAAACTTTCTTCTCGTCCGAGAATTGGCGTTGTCAGTGGGAAAAGACAAGTCACAATAGATTTAGAAATTCTTTACGGGCACCGCGCACGCACGCTTTCTTCCGGTACTACAACCGCAAGGCGGAAAAGCGTCAAGCGTAGTCGTGAAAGAATCACGTGAATATATTCTTTGTGATGTAGTCCTCGATTGTTCTAAACCTTTGATCTTAACCTTTATTACCATACATGAATGTATAACGTGCTGTGAGGTGTTCATGCAGTGACCGTTCTTACTCAATCTCGATGTTACAATTTTTGCTAATGTTGCCTCTTTATTTGCACAATCGATTCTTCGAGCACAGAATGTTTGTGAATATTTACGACAATTAAAGACGCTCGATTGTTACACTGCATCACTACTTTTCAAGAGTTCGGATAATCTGACGACAAAATGGTTCCAATAAAAGTTGAACAGTATTGAAACATGTACAAAATTATATATTTAAAATTTCAAAAGAATATTTTTTTCGACAAAAAATAAAAATTATTTTGATTTTTTAAATGTTAAAGTACATTTTTTATTTCATAATCTCATAGCTGGCGTCAAGACGAATCCAACGACCTACTTTTTTATGACCCTGAGCCCATAAATAACGCTACAATATTTTATTCCCGTTTTTCGGGCAAATACCGCACTGTGGGACGTATCGTTATTTGTAAAATCATTCGGTGAGTCGGTGAGCAAGTGGAAGTCTGCACGATTCTGAAACAGGGCAGAAGTGTTATTTCTTCGAGTATCAGTATTATCGATCATCCGGAAGAGCGGGGTCGTCTGTTGCATAAAATATAACACTCTGCGCATTTGAAAATAGACACCGAGCTTGTGCAACAGCGGCGTCACTGGAAAGTAACTCTATGCCGCTGTCAAATGGATTATCGAGGCGTTGTGTTGAGCGAGTATTCATTAGTCACGCGGGAGCTCCGTCATCGAAGTTCGCGAGCCCCGCCTGATAAATCATTCGAGTAATCTGGGGCATCGAAATGTCCGTTGAATTTCAACTTTCGCAGCGACGGGTCCTCCGACGTTCCGGGAAATCTCGTTGCTCGTGGGATAATTAATGTGGCTGTTGTGACAAGGGTTCTCCGTTTTGCATCGATTTCGATTCAGTAACACTTAACTGGCAAGACACTTTTTTACCCACCCTCTTGCTGGATACGTCGACGTTGTTTACCGCTAAACGCAGCCCGTGAATCATGCTGATTTGTAGCTCCCGCGTAATCCTGTTCAACTGTAGGATTCGTATTGTCCCACCAGAGAGCAGAATCAACAGCGCGATATGGAGGGCCACGAGCACGTAACCGGGATCGCTTTGACAGACTTGTAAATATTAATCGATACGATACTTTGTTACTACGAATTTATCGGCTCGTGTTTACCGACACCTTGAATTCATTAAAATCGCCGATTTATCGGGCTTTCGTGTCTTCGCATGAATGTTGCGCGAAAAGTTCAGCTAGAACGCTCCATTCGCTTTTATTAAGTCGGAAAAAGCTGAGCTTATACCCGTTTCGATTTATGCACGATTTGTATTCTTTTCCTATTTTTGTAGGTGGTCCTTTTGATAAAATAATGATTACTAAACCACAAAGTGAAACACTTATGATCCTGCATTTATATATTTTTATACACAACCGTTTTAATGCTGGGTTATATGCAATGAAATTTTTAATAACGTTTTAAACAATTCTAATTCACTGATTTCTTGAGATTTCAGTGATTTTTGACGAGTCTTAATTGTTTTGATACATTTTAATGATGCTTCCACATTAATGGTTATTATTAATGAGCACTGGCCAACATTTCCAAATGAGAACATTTAGAAACTCGATAATTAAAAGAAAATGAACAGAGAAGGTACAAATTTTCATTGAATCTACATTTTCCTCAAAAGTTTAACACAAAGTTTCTATTGAAGAACATACGTGAACACTCTGGGACTTTTATGAATTTACAGCAGGCGCGCGAAATGCTGTTTTAACACTAAACCTACCGACCATCAAAAGTGACTGATGTGTATAGTATAAAAATAACAAGATTAAATTTATTTATATTTTGTGCGATTTTTACTACAATACGAGTAAAAAAATATACTCCCTCTGTCCAATAATAATAGTAGCAAGTGAATATTTAAACGGGAATTATTGGCGAATGCAGCTGTAAGTTATGTTGTAGCGCAGAATTGCGAAGCCTTCAATCAAAACTAATTTTTCATGACATCTGTCATTTGTTTCGACACATCTTTCAATTTTTAGGTTAACCTAATTATTACGAATTATAATTATTTTTCTAATTTCATTCGCTGATCGAAATCAATTGTTTTATTTCAGTTGAATATCAACCCATTGTAAAAGTAAGATGAAAAAAACAAGTTATGCTGGAAGCAATGAAGAATGACGGCTCCAATAATTTTAAGCTCACGCATATAGGGAAAGCGGAGCTTCGCAGCCAATGGATCCTACCTACAAGTTTAAAATGCAGTAACGAAATTATTGAAAAATCCAGAAATTATCTGCACACTCAAAATAAAAATTAGGAATAATATTTTTAATTTATTGTTTAATGTAATCCAGTTTTTTGATGATAAATGTTGCGTTCTATATTTATTTTCTTTTGCTATTATTATTATGGGACAAATTAAATTATTAAATAAATTATTAAATAATTAAATTATTATTATGGGACAGAGGGAGTGTTATATTAAACCAGATTGAGCAAAGTAGTTTACAAAAAAGAGCACACTCAACAGATAAACAGAGTGAATTGCATCAGTTTGTTTAGGGTGTCGTGTAACAGGGGGATAAATACTTTCGGTTGAACGTCCTCTCCTGATTGAGTTCACATAAATAGCATCGTAAACTCGGGAAGTGTTTCAATTAGCGATATAATGCTAATTGATGATGTATGCACACGTGGCACATATTATCCAGGATCCCCGTCTATTTAGCAGGCGGCGCGCGACGAGAACAGTATTTGCGTTACCGCGGAACGCTGTTTATAAATATTTGGCTGCCTTGGCGAGCAATGATGATGCGCTGCTACGGAATTCATGAAAATCAGAGGCTCTCGATGATTTGTAATCGCCGGCCACGGTAAACGAACGTTTCCCATTCGGTTGGGCACGGTCGAAACTCGGGTTCCGGTCAAATCGCAGGTTCGATTGATTTTTGCGAACGGCGCGTTTCACGTTCTGATTAGTTATTTGTTAAATAAACGTCGCCCGCCGCATCCGGATTTGACTTCTCCTGGAAACCGGTGTATCAAAGCGAACGATCGGTTTTATTTCACTGTCGCGTCACGTCGGTGCCGAACTTTCAGCTAGGAACGTGCTTACACGAAAATTCCCCAACGTATTTCGGACCGAGTCCGAACGACTTCGCTCTGTTATAGAAATAAATAATCCTTACGCTGACACGCGCGACGGCATTACGTCCTTCCATAAATTCTTTCTGTTTGCCGCGCGAGCATGTCGATCAACATCAACGATTGAACCGTCCCTTCAATCCTGATGGAAAGTCGAATGCGAATTTCGCCTGGGAGCTATCGTGTTCTGCAACCCCCTGCGCGTCTGTGGACACTCGGTTCGATCCATAGTGATCCGGGCGACCGATCTAGCAGTTCATTAAAATTTTAACATTTTTTGGAAATTTAAGGATATAAAAATGTAGGTCGTTGGATTCGTTTTGACATCAGCTGCAATATTATGAAATGAAAAGTATAGATCTTTAGAAATAAAAGATATTGATCTTTACAACTTAAAGGTGACCTTGATTTTTTTTAAATTTTTTGTATTGAAATTTGTAGAGCGCTAAATGTTGATTAACTTTCGTTTAGAACATTTTTTGGAACTGCTTGTTACTGTTTTGGAACTGAATCGTTTCAGATATTTAAAAAACTGGATTTTCTAGGCACGTAATAACGATAGCAAATTCAACTGGTACATAATGAGATTCGAAATCTGAATTACTAAAGATGCACTTCTGAGGTCACAGTATAACCCACTCATCTTTAATACATTTACATTAGAATCATTAATGAATTGCACACATTCAGAGGTGTCGAAATATTTATGGACGACTACTTACATGCCTAATTTGCATCGTCAATGGAAACAGTGTTGTTTTCTATCGCTTGCTCATAAAACATTACACTAGGAAATTGTGGACGTAAAATTCGGTTCTGTTTCGTATGTTTAAGCTATTAAACCTTTCTGTTTATATTAATTTTGATTATAGAAATTCTGCATTCAGTACAGCTGCACATGCATTTCCATAGTGTAAATTATGAATCAATTATGAATCATAAGGACAGCCGGACTTAATATGTCCAATATTTTGTTCACTAATAACCGATTACATTCTAAACATACTAAAAATACTATCTCACAATTTTCATTTAGTTTCACCAGTACAGTTATTTGTAAGATTACTATACTTATGCCCTTACACCAAAACACTCAATGGTCAAAATAAGATTGACAAGGAACATGCTGCGATTCCGTGACCGGCAACGAGGCCACGAGACAGCAATAATTATGGACTGCATATTCTCCGGTCGACAATTGGACAAACTTGACTTGCAAACTACATCGAGCCGAAATTAATTTCCAATTGACCTGGCCGTGTCGACAGAATCCGGCGGATCAAATATCCGGTTGTGATCAGAATTATTGTATCATAATAATTGAATCGTAATTACATCTGGCTGTTGGCAGTATTTGGTCAGCTGGTATCTCGGGAGTACCACACGTGAAAAACCAATCTAGAACAACAGCGAGTCGACAGAACATTCCTCGGTAGCGAAAATGTGTTTAACGTTCGTTCTACTGTCTTCGAGGCAGATTTGCATATTCGTGACCATCGAATCGGTCGGCTCGCATGAATGAGCGTTTGCGGCGAACCGTCGAATAGAATTAGACCCGAAGATGCGCGCGGTTGCGTCGTTCTGTATATCGGTCCGTGTACTATGCTTTCACGTGATCACTATACAGTGGGAATCATCTAACTCTGCCACCTTCAATTACCTCCAAACAGAGATCGAAAGATTGTGGAACGTTTTCGTAGGATATTATTCTAATATTTTTTTATTTTTTAAGACGTATGGTACACATATATGTATCTTATGTTCTCCTTTTTTGTATTTTTGAATTATTATAAATAAAAAAGATTAAAGACTTCTATTTTAAGTTGTAAATATGTCTTGTTTTTATTTGTAAAAATTCGAAACCGGTTTAAGCCGATTTCATGGAAAAGTTAAAATTCGAAAGCCGATTTTTTAAAAAGTCGGTTTTTTTATAAACCCTACTTGCAATCCTGGAAACGAGTCTATCGCCTTAAATAAGTTTTTTCAATATTGTGTGACCACCAATCATTCTGACACTGAGCGATAAGCGTCGCGCTCTGGGCTTCGCGCGTAAAACGTTCGGATGCGGAACAATCTCATAATTAGCGGGGTTCGCCCATTACTAGGAAACATCTGTCGCGTGGTAGTACAACCGGCGGAACACGAGCCATTATTGATGGGTGTAGTGCCGGGCGTGGAGTGTATCGGTAAAAGCGCCGCTATTGATTGCGGTTTCGCCGGGTGATGAGGATACACGTCGTGTGTCTTCGGCGTGTACGTGTACTATATGCATCGGTCGCGCGTCACGTCTCTGCGAGGTTCCTTTAGTGGTGCACGATCGTCGGACATCTTCGGAGGTTTTCCCGTTTAATCGGAAACGCAAGAAAACATCCGAACTACGCCGGACTGTTCCGACCGTCGCCCATTCACAGAGCCAAGGTATTACGGCGGGTACACACGTTGGACAACCGTCGAATTCCCGTCGTAACAAGCAAACTTCCGACGACCGCCACCGGTTCCACGTCGATACTTACAATCAATAGGAGTACAGCCAACCCTCAGGATGGAGTGCTTTAATCGAGGGCCGAGGGACCACTAAGCTCCGCCGGAGCAGGGAAATTTCATTGGTCACGCGATGCCTTAATAGACGATCCACTGTATTTAATTCCCGACCATCCTCGTTACCCACACTTCAATTCCGCAGGTCGCCCGCTGTCGCATGTCGCGAATATATTAACCTTGTTGGTGAATAAATTGGCTCGAGTGTTTCACGTGCGACTCTCGTGTCGTTTGTATAAGCGCGAAGTCGCTGGTTGCTGTTTCACTCTGTAGGGTAGAGCGGAAAGTTCCGATTCCGTGTATTCAAAAGAATTTGTCTAATAAACATTTTTCTATTCTTTACCTATTCAGTTTCATATTACAAGAAAACACAATCATAATGTATTAGAGACTGTCTATCCTCTTTAGTTTCTGTTTTACTAAATTAATTAAATGACTTCGGTGATATGAAATTGTCAGCATATCAAAAGTCTCCAGACTTACGTGGATTCGTTTTACAACAAGCAATCATTATTGTAATTATGTGTCTTTATAATATCGGTTGAATTATTGGTTGCTGTTCTACGTATCTAACTCCTATAGATTAATCATGTACAGACGTTCTACGTGCAGGTATGCACACAATAATTCTACCTGTTTGATTATATATAGAGGCATAGTATCGGTTTGAATATCTGCATAATTACACCACTAGATCCACGTTATGGTGATTAATTTGATTCTGTATGTAATTGTGTATGTTATAATTTTCTAAATACCGATACGTTTAGATTCAGATATTTTGTAAGTAAAACAAGCAAGAATTTATCCGATCCGACTACGTGTAGTTTCATTCTATTTATCAGAAGTGGTATCCCATTTATCAAGCAAACCACTAGTTTCATTACTTACACGATCGTACTACTTTGTCAGTTGTATCCTTTATGTCATCAGATACGAAAGAAGTTACAGCTTCTCTGACTGTTCAATTTCATTTGTCTGACTATACACGATCCACTACCACTTTATTGACTCCACTTATCTTACCAGCGCCGTGGCACGCAATCTTTTATTGCTTCAGAGATCTTGCCAACAATTTGTATAGTTCATCTGAAAATATGTATTTGCTCATTTACAGTTCATTCAAATTGAAATGATGAGAACTTGAATGAAAAGTATGAAACGAAATATAATTTATCGAGTTAAAAGCGTCCGCGCTTATTAGTCCGAAAGATTAATAATTTCCAGTAGACGCAAGTCGAAAGCAGGGAAAGAAAATTGCTTTGTCAGCACGCGGCTCAGCGGGGCGCGACGTTCAAGCATTCTGTCACAAATTGCATAATAATGCATTGCCATCCGGTTATCTGTCGCGGCCGCTATACTGCGTCAACGATGACAGGAGGCGTTCCAGCTTGCTCAAAGCGGAGAAAGATAGCGGGACACGTGAATTTGCGTGACCCTGCGAGGAAGAGGTACGCTAATCCCCCGGGGACAACGCGAAATTGAGAATGTCAGCGGAGTATCTCTTCCGACCACGGTTTCCCTTGAAGAAGATCGAGTTAAGCCAGTCTCTGTACGTCGAGGCTATTGTAATCAGACGCGACATTCCAGCAAGAATAATTACAGTTCCCTTGAGCGAGCTGGAACTCGAGAGTTCGAATTTGCAAATCTCGGTGTGGCTCTTCTGTTCTTCTTCTGTCGACCTTCATCCCTTCTACCCTTTCCCCGTTTTCGACCGATCCACCCACTACCGGCACCTTCGGGCCCTCGTCTCCCACGAAATTTGTCGAATTAACTTTGCAAATTCGTTCCCGCCCCGCGTGTAGCATTCCTCTCCCTCGTCCCTACTAACTATCCAAATTAAAGTCAACTGCCAACCTGTCCCCCGGAGATGGACAGTGATTCTTCGAGTCCCCGAACTAATTTCCGTTTAAGGTCGTCGATGTAATTGAAGCAAAAAGTCTTGGGAACGCTCCTCTCGACCCGAACGGAAATTATGAAAGCATAAATCGTAGCCGAGTTCAGCAAACGTCGCTCCAACCGAAATACGATTTTAATGGAACTCCCATATCGCATCATTAATATTTGTTTCACTACGATTATCTGAGTAGTTGTTAATTTTTTCTGCTCAAATGCGAAGTCGATAAAATATTTTCTTATGTTTTATATTTTAAAAGAAAAGTTATTATTTTTCGAGACTAGGCAATTAGGGACAATATGATATAATATGATATAATTAGAAATAAGACGTCTTAGAGACATTTTAAAAACGTCTTAAAAATCTCTTAAAAACCTCTTCCAAACGTCTTCAAAACATCTTAGAAACGTCTTAAAAATCTCTTAAAAACCTCTTCCAAACGTCTTCAAAACATCTTAGAAACGTCTTACAAATCTCTTAAAATCCTCTTCAAAAAGTCTTAAAAAAGTCTTAAAAATCTACAGTTCTGTAACATAAGACGCATTCGGAAGGCGTTCGTAGAACATTTAAGACGTCTTTGTGCTAACTGGGTATAATTTCAATGCAAAAGGACATATTTTTATGAGAGCTCTTGCAGATAAAAATTTGAACTCGAAGCTGAAAATATCCAGCGATATGGCCGTTGAGAACGAGGAAAACGTCGGCACGAGAAAGAAACGAAGTATTTTGTTTAAACTTATTACATTAGGATTCCTCGCAAATGCGCCCTTTGTTTGTAATTATATTCGGATTTAACTTCGCGGGATTCTCTCCGCACGACACGGTGTTCCGTTTACGATATTCCATTGCATAATTGGCACCGTAATGCGATTAAACCAATTAAACGGAGATAATTTCGTCGAAAATAAGACAATTCCGTTACTTCGTCGTTGTAATTTGATTCCGGGCCCGTTAGGTCGGGATCGCTTTCGCTGGATGCAATCCAGACGGCTAACGAATTCGTTAAAATGCTTTGCATTATGAAGTTACACTGGCCCATCTGCTTCAAACGCAATATATATTTCTTTCGGAACTTTTCGAAATAGAATCACTGAATACTGACGTATAAAACGCTTATCATATTTAGATGCTATTATAAAGACCTTCCTGAAAAGACTGTATTTTAAAAAAGAATCGGAAAACTCGAGGGAAAAATTTAACTTTCTAGACAACAACTTCAGAACAATAGCTTATTTAGCGAAATTCAGCGATATTATTCAGCACGTTTGAGCATCATTTAAAGTTGTGAAAATTAATCATCATCTTGGCTCAGGTTGGCAGCACTAAGCCGTTTTGTCGTGCGTAGTATGTTGTAGTCCGGCGAAAGGCGTGCTTCTTGCGTTATGATTGAACTGTGTAATCTGGATAATTATCCGTATTATTTCCTCGTATATATCCTCGAGTTATATTTTTCAGTTTATATTAATAAATAAGTATTACAGAAACTCTACTGTACATTTATTTAAACAGTCGAGCGACAGTGCACCGCTACAAATTCAACAAAAGTGAAACAACGAATCTCAAATAAAGAATATTTTCAGACAAAGATGACTTTAATAATTACAGGGATATATCATTGTGATTTTCAGTGATCCTTTTAACGAAGATTTCACGGTAGCGTCTTTAAACAATTTTCCATACCATGTTATCGAACTTGTACGACCCTTTGAAGCATGTAAGCAAACACTTGAAAGGGGAATCAATATTTGATTCCTTTGAGGATTGAACGTAGCGTTCTACATAATGATAATTTTCATGTGAGTTACACAGGTGCAGTTTTCGTGAGACATCTCACTGGTTGACGCGATTAAAACGATTGAATGAAACGCATGCGAATTAATTCCCGTCTCGCCAGAGTAATTAAGAACGACTGATGTAACGAATTCCGGGATATCATAATCATTGCCCGGTAATCTGAAATCAGGAATTTCTTGTATTTGTTTGGAACCGGTGGATAAAGTTATGTTTCCAAAGTGTGGCGTAGCGAGACCGGTCTCAAAGAGCTCGGCAGGAATTTTCTAACTAGGACAGGTAGAAAAATTCTCGCGGGAAAATTCGAAACTCGCCGGGGAGCTCGGCGGAGCTACATAAGGAATCCCTATCTTCTCCTAACTTTGAAGTATACGAGGACGACACAGCACGAAAGGGCGGGTAGACTTAAACGCGTCCGCACTTTCTAAACAGAATCTCCAAGGTTCATTAAAGCGCGTCGACGTATGAATAACTACAATCGAGTCGGCCGGAACTTCTTTCCAAAAGTTCGCCCTCGTCGCGGATAAACATGTTCCCTAGTTTTCAACTTCGGCTGAAATGGTCGTGAAAGGATACTTCGGAGCGTCATCGTCGTGTTCCATTATTTATTTTCCGGCAAACTGCCACGGTACAAGGGAAATCCCTCGCGCATAGTTAACCTTTATCCGGATGGTCTATTTGGAAACAACTCCTACTGTTCACTTGTGGAAGAAAACTATTCGGGGCATACTACTCCGAAGTTGCGGAATCGAACGATTTTCGTGAATTGTTTTGAACGTTACGGTACGTCTGAAGTTTTACTAAAGCTACCGTAATGCATATATGTATAGAATATCTGTTTTTATTATGACATTTTTATAAATCGTTTCATGAAAAATATTTTCATCTTCGTGAATACACCATGCGCTATTTTAAAACTCCGGCTGTACGGTGAAAAAATGAACACGGCGCAAGGAAAACTGCACAGGCCATTAACGTTGTGTACAAAAAAAGTGAGCGTAACGCTGTTACAACCGCACGAGCCACGTCGCTTTTGTTGAAAATTTGATGAACGAATTAGTATTGTTCCAAACTTTAAATTTTATCTTAGTTTTCATATTTCTCCGGTTTATAAGCGATAGGTTTACAATTTTTAATGGACCTTGTAGTGTTTCCTCGCAAAGAAATTCGTTTTACTCGAGAGGATGTCAAAAATGCTTTCAAAGATTCATCACTTACAAAGTGTATGTCCGCGCCATATTGAGATTGAAAAGTTAAAAATTTATTCAAGAGGCTATGTAGATTCTAAGGGTACCTAGGTAAGCTAATAAATTGAGTGTTGAAAGTAGGACATTTTACATCTAACAACTTAATATTATCTTTGTTCCTAAAAAATCTTTAAAAGCTTTTACTGCCAGTGCTATAGTTTGGTTGACAAAGTAGAAGAAATTATTCTTCATGCTGGGAAAATACTTTATATGTGATTTAAGAATTATTTCATTCGCTTCGTAAGAAATTTAATTAATAACACATAGAAACGTGGAACATACATCTCAAGTGTGTGCAGTAGAATGTTGTAATTGTACAGGCCAGTTGTGTAAGTTCTACACAATTGGACAAATGGTGCAATACCGTGAATACCTCGAGCAAGTAATGTAAGTCGTACGTAGTCAGGCTAGTGGTACAAGCCTTAAATAGTCAGACAAGTAGCGAAAGCCGGCGCTTATTTGGATGGCATATAATTCTTGTTGGCGTTCTGAAGTTTCTGGTCACAATTTAGCCTTACATTCTCTTGCAAATTAGTTAGCATCCGTAGAAAGTCATTCTCGTAATCTTCTTTAAGCGACTATGTCCCTTAAATCTCCGTAAAAAAATGGTAATGCTTTCTACAGAAAAAGCAGCAAGCCGAAAGTAGTCTAAAGAGCTTTAGGAAAACACAGTCACTCTAGGAAAATACAAATAGTTGAAGCTTCAATACGAATGCGTAGTAAAAAGGGGTGGAAATATAAAAATGTAAAGGTCAACAATTTTTATTCTTATTACTTTAAATTTAACTTACTCACTTTTTTCACAAATGAATAGGTGTGATTTAACACTAAACCTACCACGAGGGGTCAAATGACCTATTTTAGATTTTTTATTTGACAATTATTAAAATTGTAAAGCTGTTTTCATGGGAATTTATTGAATATATTTTTTGACTCCAGTATATAATATAGTGAAAATTGCACAAAATATAAATAAATTTAATCTTGTTATTTTTATAAGACTATACACACCAGTCACTTTCGATGGTCGGTAGGTTTAGTGTTAAAACAGTAAAAACGTCAGGTGAATTTAAAGTAGAAAGTAGGTTGTTAAGAAAGAAAAAAAGATTCTATTTCACTCCAGTTTGTTGCAATTCAGTTAAACATTTTTATTTTGTATATAGATCCGCTGTCCAGTAACAACAGTATTATATATAAAATTTTTATATCGTCATACATATGCATCTTAACATTCAGATACACAATGCAAACCCAGTCTTTCTGTCACTGTTCAAGTAGAATAAGCTGTAAGAGCACTTCGTGGTCAGACAAGTGACATAAAATGCAGTTTTGCCAGCTTATCCCATGCATCTTGTGTAATCAGAGGAGAAATAATATCTGTCACAGTCATACAAGTTGTTTAACATTGTGTATATTCCAGAAGTGCAGTAAAATCGCTTGTAATTAGGCTAATGATACAATCAGTAATGCAACTTCGCGCTAATCCAAATCAATACAACGAACTATTGTCTGTAATCTAATCTGAACTACTGTAATCAGACAAGTAGAATGAATTACGCCCCTCGTGCAAATTCGCGCTAATAGAACAGGCTAGCATGTAATCAGACAGGTACAATGAATTATGCGCTTCAATGAGAAGCTAATGTGAATGTAACACCTCTTTTGTTGGGTTAGTTGTGCAAGCAAATTACACGTGCTGCAGTAATTGAAGGCCTCATTTTATTGGATTTTTCAGTATGCGTAACAAAAGCGATCGCGTTTTATTTACGTAACTGTATATGCTAGTTACTCAAATATCAGAATCGCTGTGTAGGGTGACGACTTTTATGAAATTTTCATATCAGATACGTTTTAAAACAATATTTTATATTGTTTCTCTCTACGATTGGCTGTATTTAGGGGATGAAAAATCCATTATTTTCGAATGTCAAATTTTGCAGACAATATAATAAAAGTTTCAAACCAATATTAAAAGACTGTACAAATATGAAATACACAACAACGAAACCTATTATCAATTATCATCCCAGGAACATATCTGTTTTCAATTTAACGCTTGTGTTTTATTTCCAGATGATGCACGAACGTTTGCAATCGTCCAATTAAAAAAAGAAAGATCGATGCTGTTAATATTCGATCATCGAATATCGTTCGAATTTGATTTTCGCCGAGGAAAATCAAGTTACAGGGCATTATTGTGGAACGTGAACGTCTTATTACGATTTCCTGCTGAAAATTGAACGTCGCGTCGCGGGAGTTACCCGGACGAAAGTTCGACTCGGTGAACCCGCAATTCCGAAGCGTTTCACTCGGTGTATTTCGTGGGGGCGAGTGGTTACATGCTCCGTGCATTTTCAGGAATATCAGTGCGCCCTTCCCTAGAGTTTCGGACGTTCCTTCGGGATGAGACGTGATCGCATGAACGAGTCGGTGGTCGCCGTGCTCGCTCAAACGGCATCTTATGCAGCCGGCTAGAATATACGCGGATGTTTGTACCAGGCTGAATCCCAGCCGAAAGTCCAGATGGAACACGTAGTTTAGAGGCTGCAGGCGGTAATCTCCAGGCTCTCCGGTGAACGAAAATTAAACGCTTATCTTACGCACGAAGCGGAAGCTGCGATAAAACGCTGCAAAATTGTTTTTCCGTTCTATTGTGGAATTTTTTTTACAGAAATCCAACATTTTTCTAAGCTAGCGAACTTTTCGCTGAAATCTTACAAGAAATGTCAAACGCTAGTCACTGATTTTGATTTCGTTCACGTATTTAAGACAAGAATATTTGACATCATTCGAAGACTAGCAAATATAAAAATGAAAATAAGAGAATGAAAATAAGGAGTAAGAACTAAACAGTAACAAAGATTAATTGAAATTACAAGATTAAATTGCACTCGCAGCTTCGGAAATAAATTATTTCATTTTCTGTAGAAAGTTTATTAAATAGCATTGCAGTTGAGGTAGTATTTTATTTGAGCTATACTGCAAACAGTTCAGCCATATTTTTGAATTACTTCCAGCCTGCTTCGCTGAATTGATTCCGCGTCCACAAAGAAACATGATAAACGATGAAAATTTTTATCGATGTATTTACTATATTTTTACGTGGAACGTTCCGATCTATGTTAAACGTAAAATGTAATAAACAGACTGCGTGTGAAATATAGCTGAATATAATTAAAGTTCAACTACATTATTTGCTGCTTGGTATTAAAATATTGGATTCACCAGCTTCAGTCATTCTCATATAAACACATCTCCAACTTCATGTACATGATCTGCGTAACGGATCTCTCATTCCCAGTACTAATTTTTTGTTGCTTTGGGCTTTTGAAAAATCTGAAAAATTCCGAAGTACTTGCTCTAGTCTTCAGTTTAATGTGGAAGTGATATTTTAGCTAACAGCTTGTACGTTCTTGCAATAAAAGTAAAAATTCGTGGGAAAATTACAAAGTGGAAATGTTCGTGAAACTCAACGACCCAAGTTTCCGGGCGGAGGGTTAACTTTCGAGTTTCGGTTTGATTACCTAAATTTTCTGGGATTTTTAGGGGTTGATATTCGAAATTCAACGCATTAAATTCCACAAGTGCTCGCGTTTGCGCCGAGGTTGACCGCACGGGACATTTTCCAATAGAACAGTCAGTGATATAGACGTTCCTATTTCGGCGCAGCAAATTTCCTGAGACCATTAATTCCAAAATACTCAGACAGTATTTTGCCTCACGCGTTAGCTCCCAATTGCAGCATTCTGCTCGCGTGGTCGTCGGTCAACAATTTATTATATTTCACCGCGAAGTAGTATCGTGCTCCGCGTTGCGCGTTCCGATCATAGCTCGGCTCGCAATTCCATGAAATATTTACTTAATATTCGCGCAGATATAATCGATAAATGTGAACTGCGGCGGGGGGCGGGCCGGCTTAATTGCATGTAATCCTGCAAATTACAAAAGTTCGCGGTTCCCATCCTAGTGAATTAGTTATGGTTTGCTCGGCGTTACGTTATTACGAGTCAGTATTGAACGTTAAACGCTCTCGTGATGAATTATTATAATTCCGGTGGAGCGAAACACAGCGGCTAGACCGAGGGGCTTCCTTCCGCCGCATTGCGGAGCACAATTTACAGAAACTCGCGGAATTTCGAAGTCTGGTCGGGACTTCTGCCACTCCCCTCTCGGATACGAGTGACATTCTTTCTTCCTCGTTGTCTCTCGAACACAGAAGGCGCCCTTTCTTCTAGTTTTTCTTTCTTTTTTTTCCTCTTTCTATTCGGCCGCTTTCATCTCCATTCTACTCTTCGACGTTCCCCTTATTTCCCTGACCCCCGCCGTCGTCGTCTCGCCGAACAAAATTCATCTCGTCCTCGGCTGCTCCTTCGCAGATTTGTCTTTCTTCTCGTCGAACTGCGGACCCCGCGACTCCCACGGGTTTATCAGACGGTGCGCGAAGAATGTTATTAAACTTCCAACAGAATTCAACCGGTCTTTGTTATTCATACTTCCGCCGCAATACCTTATGTCGCCTTCGTCCTAATTAAAGTTGAATTCCCCGAATCCCGGAGACATTTCCTTGTCGCAATCCAGCCATTTTCAAGAATCTTCAGCGGTTTAACCGCCCACGATACAATCCGGACTTCTTCAATCCGAGAATTCTTTGGCGAAAATATTTATGAAATACTTGTACAGAAGCTTGCGTTGGGCGACGTTGTATGGCAGGCTTGATAGCTTCAGGTTTGTGGGCAGAATGCGCGATTAAAGCGAAGTTTGTTTTCACACAATTAGCTTTCCTCACTTTGTTCCTGCTTCAAAACGTTCCTTATTGATAAAATACGCCTGTTAGGTGCTCCTACATGCAACACACGATTAGTACCTTTCGAAAGAGCAAAGAATTGCTTTCCACAGCGGACGGCCACGAGCAGAACACGCAGCAGACCGCGAGCAGTTCATCAGGAAACAGGTTTCCCGGCGTCTTCCGGTGAAAAATCGATCGGGTTCGCTACATTTCTCGGGTTTCGGTAATTGGCGTGCCAGCGGATTCATTAGTTTCCCAGGGACAGACAGTTCGAAGGCTACCAAGACATCTCGATCCTGTGCAACCGTGGAACACGTGGCCGTAGCGTTTCAATTACGGACCGGCCGAGCCGGGTTTGGTACGATTCGCGCGCGGCTCGTATTGCATTGTCAAGCTTCGGGGTGCGTTCCGATCTGTACAAAGTGTCTGGCCGGATTCAGATCCGTATTCGTCGCGGGATCGGCATTCCGGATCGCCGTTGCCTCTCGACCATTAGCAACTCGTTCAATGACCGACGTCGACGGTCGATATACGACCGATATGCTTCCCCGAGCGAGAGACACAGAAATCTTCGATACGGAAACTGGTTCCGAGCCAGACAGGAACCGATTCAATCGGTTCAATCGGTGCACCCTTGCCGGGGCGGCTTCAAACGCGATAGATTCTCTTGCTCGTGAAGCTTAAGCGACATCTCTATCGTCACCGTGAGAATTTTTATCATCTTTTTTTAAGAAACTATTGAACTCGCCTTTGCTATTAACCCAAAAAATCCAACAAAATCAGAGTAATTTGGTCATTGTAATAAAACCTGCAGAGTTAAAGCTTATCGCGATTATTTCTTGGACCCTTTTAAATTCTACAAATGCTAATGAAGTTTGGCTTTAGCAATTATATCACGAACAACATTAATGTTTAACCCTCATCCCTGGTCCCACCCCCGTCCCTGGTGTCAATTTGACACAGTTTCCCCGAAATATGTTCTACTGTTCCGTTATTCGCGGGTAAATTTTCCCGAAACTTCGTGTCTTTTATCTTTTTAACACGAAACACATAACCGAAACACCTAAGATATAAATGTTAACTCATCAATATGAATAAAAAAACATCGAAAAATGACTGTTTACCTCGTTATTTTATCGATTTTTATCACTGTGTCAATTTGGCACCGAGGGACAGATTCAGGACCCTCAGTGAAATGAGGGACGGATGAGGGTTAGGTTAGGGTACACACGAAAAACTGTGGAATTAAATTCGTATCCACAACTTACAATAAGTTCAAATGTAATCCTAATACTATCCTACAATTTTATCACATTTTTTAGTACTCAAGGTCTTCCACTTCAAATGTATTTTTTCAGCCGCTACAAGATGGAATAAAAAAAAAGTTTTCCCAATAAAAAATAACGATGACATTGAAATAACTATGAAAAAATAACCAGGCAAAAAAAATTGTTCTTCTATGATATTCCTCCTTCAATTCCATTTAAATTATGCCATAAATATTTTTTCTGCCATTAAAAATAAAGGAGATATTTAGGTGGCCTCCTCCAGCTGAGACATTGCTGTACATTACCCTTGTCCGTCCCCTGTTAGAACATGCTTCAATTATATGGTCTCCGAAAAGCTTTAATTACGAAATCATGCTCGAGAGAGTGCAGCATTTTCTCAGGTTTTGTTCATATAAGCTAAATAATCCAATGTCAATCTTTGATCACAATTACTCCACAATATTAAACACAGTCAACCTGGAAACATTGTTTGCTCGAAGAAGAGTATCCGACCATAGCTTTATTTTTAATTTAATCAATAATCATATTGATTGTCCCTCTCTCCTTATGCAAATCAATTTCTACGTACCTGAACGTGTATTGAGATCTAGAGCAGGATTTCAAACTCTTAAATCCAGATCTACATATGGATTAATCAATCCTATAAATCGCATTATTACAGTATTGATTTTTTTAGTGGGTCTTTACACACTTTTAAAAAACAATTACGCAGGATTATCTGATAATACCATATCTCTTGTACCATTAATTTTTGTTCATGTCCCTTCTTTTTTTCTATTGTAACCATTTACGTAAGAGAACTTCTGTCCGTTTATAATAAATAATAATAATAATAATAAAATGTTACTATAACTGCACAAGAACTACAAAAAAGTTCTAATCACTGAAATCGTAAAATAAATCGTAGGGCAATGCGTTAATAAAAAAAGAACGATTAATAAAAAAAAAAACGATTACGCCAGAACTTATTTGAGTTACGACCCATTGTAACAATGCACCAGAGTACGTTGCTAGCAAGGAGACCAAGTTCGGGACAAGAATGTAACACGAGCTCGGAGCAGCCTCGAAGTGGAACGCTCGACTTGAGCACGTTGCATGGTTCGTGCTGCGTTTGCCGCGCTGAAAACTGCAGCCGGAGGATATATCCGAACTGGCTGGAGTGCCGCGCGATCGAATAGTTTACGAGCCGAGTGGATATGCATATTGGGAACCACAGTGCGAGAACAAGTGGAAGGGAACGGAACAAGTCCCCGGCGAAGTGTTCCGGGATCGATCCGCCGCGACGGGAGTTACAAGCTGTTATCTAGTTAATCGCCTCGCGACGATTTACTGCTCCGGGACGCACCGCGAGCCAATCGTTTCGGAGGTGATTTTTTTCGGGCGGAATTGAAATTCCTGATTGCACGTCGGAATGCTCGCCTCCCGATAGACAGCGCCGGGAGCATAGCAGTCGAGAGGTCGTGCGAATTGGTGCGGCGCTCTTCTTTGAATTCTAATTTGTCCGGAATTTGCCAATTGATTTTTTGTTCTGCTAGATGCTCGCCGAGATGCCTCGAAGTTGTCCGAGCTGCTTTCTTGGATCTGTAAGTCTCTTTATAAAACGGTTGAAAGAAGATTCTTATTTCACGGATCTTTATTTCAAATGAAATAAAGTGAACGTGTAAGAACTTAAAAATCTTCATTTGGGAAAATGGATTGCGATCTCGAAGGCAGCTTACTAGTTTATGACAAAAATTACCATAAAGTTTGGCCAAGATGAATAAAATCCGCAGCCCAGCTAACAATTCTTACGTCATGGACCGAACATTTCGAAATAATGAACTGCAGGTCCGCAGATCCTTCTTTTCGGTTTGCCATTAATATCGTGGAGAAGGAACTTCGGAATATCTCATATGTATACTATGAATACCACGAGGGAGAAGGTACGAAGGTAGGAGGGCGGGAAGTTGGCAAGAAGCGTAGGAAGGAGAGTGCTTTATAGAAAATGGAATGAAGGAGAGGATCATCTTAATCCCCTCCTCCACCCGAGGGATTTCATTCTCTTAAGAAACTCGGTGCGGCGAATGGAATATGAAAATTTGTGCAATGAACCGTCCCGCTTTAAAACGTGTCCATTAATTATTACTCCTGGCACCCATAGGAAACGCCGAAAACGGGTAGACCGGCGTGTCTAAGTGCTTTAATGGATAATTCTCGATTGTACAATGCCGCGGTAGAGCGCGTCTCGCGGTTGATTGCGAGAATAAACGACAGAGCCGCGGTCGCCCCCGTGTTCCATGAATATATCATCGCGTTTAACACCGCATTGAATTCGCAATAAATTTGAAATATGCTCGCGCAATGATATATGAAGCATTAAATTAAATCGAATCGCTGATTTAATCAGCGATGGGCTTCATTGCGGCCAGGTGCATGTCTGCTCGCCATTTTCGCTCCTGACCGTTGCGTTGTAAACAATATTCTCGCGTTCTTATTCGCAGACTCTACTAAATTCGAGCACTCTTCACTCCGAGACACATATTAACCCGTTGCTAGTGGGGGCACTACTAATGGGCATTCAATACTCTGTCTTGCAAGTTTTCAAATAAATCAATCGCTATAAGATTTCGATTCAATTCGATATGTATTCGAAGTCAGAAATTCTAGAAACTTGGAAGTTTTGATCAAGACTCCAAATTTCCAAGATTTTCAAGACTTTCAAGACTTTCGATGTGATACCTCCTCTCCGATTTGAATGACCTCGAAATTTGTGGTCAAGGTCGCCATTCTGAACAACATTTCCCTTTAAATTTTTCGACGGTCGGCTTTAGTTTACGAGATAATTGCAAATACTTGACGTGTAAATGCATGGATTAGGTCTGGATTAAATTTGGGTTTCAAGACTTTTAAGATCTTCAAGAGTCCTAAGCTTCGAATTATGTTGGAAGTGACTCGAAGTTTTTGTCATAAACATTGGATCGAAGCAATTCGAAAAGTGTTTCAGATCCCATCACTACCCGTTACACCCGAAGCAACACAACAAATTATTGCACAACAGAGTGTCCCAAAAATATTGTCAGGATCTGGGTGAAACAGAACATTTTCTAATGCGTACAAGCAGAGAATGCCTGAACTTTCGGCGCAGGAGCATGTGAGAGCTGGCGGAGTATATGCGCGAGGGGCGAGAGCCATAAAACACTTTATAAGTAGGGAAAGAAATGAAGTTTTATGTATTATATAAGTTTTTGACAGTGTCGGAATTACGTGCGATATCTCCATTCATTTCCATTTAAAAAGCGATAAAAGGAAAGAGTCTTTTTTCGAAAGATATTCGACGGGGATAAGAAACGTCGCCGAGGTTACGATGGCTGTTATTAAAATTTTACAGCCGTCTTCATCGTTACGTTTCTATTGCCTCTATATAGCCGCTAATAAAGACGGAATTAGGCCTTCGGTATAATTCAGCTTCAACCCGGCCCGATGTAATTCAGATTACGTCTTCGAAGCACCAGTAAAAAGTTTCAGCGACAGACTCGACTGTAATAGTTAGCCGCCACGCCGCGCCAGGCTAGATACAATTTCAGAGGCAGTAAAGATATACATTGATATTATTATTATTATTATTTTCGTACGTTAAACGCGTGCCGGTACAACAGCCGGGGCACTGTTTGATTACGCAAAACGCAGGAAATACTTTTCACGATGTCGTAAAGCGATACGTAAACCGGCCGTGTAACGCTAAAAAGAACCCGCGTAAATCCGCATGCGTGTCGACTATCATCCTTTTACGGGGTTTTCAGAACGATTGAATTAATAGTCTTCGTCCACCCCGTGACAGGCGACGAGTCCTGCGAAACAGGTCGAAGATCCTTTTGAATATTTGTCTTCGTTTGAATTTACTAGACTCTGCCATCAAATTGAAATACAAGTTAAAATTCAAATTTTCAGCAATTGATTCGTATCAATTTTAAAGTTAATAATCGTGATAGTCACTGTTGATTGGCAGTATGATTCTAGTTCGAACTAGAATTTCTGTTGTTGTTCTAATATCAAAAATTATAATCTAATATGTCCTCTGGGATAAAATTTATCCAAAATCTTTCCAGAGCAGGATTTCGATTGCCGTTGGACATAGGTTGCTTAATAACTGAACCTAATATTAATGCGTGCGTATATATAATAGCCTTTCTAAATATCTGTAATCTACGGGCCTAAGGGTCTTCTTTCTACAATGTTACTAACATTCTCGTTATACATTCTACTTATTATTACTCTGTGATGTACATTATGTGGTAATAAATCTTATAAGAGATTTAAATAATAAAAAAAAAATGATCGACTGATCGACCTAGTACAAAGGCGCGGATCATCGAACCACGTTCGCGCACAGCAATCTTCTTAAAGACTCGTTTCTGGGGCTCTAGACAGTCCGTCTCGTTAGCGAAACGAATGGGTCAGTTTAGTGGAGGTCATGCCGCGTGCGTCGAAGCATTTCGACAGATAACCGCGGTCACTTACCCCGGGGACCATCGAGGTCCATTATACAGGCATTATCGTCCGTCTCCGTTGCGCTGCTCACAGTAAGGAACCAGCTATAGAAAGGTGGTGTGTGCGTGTGGTAGGTGAAGAAGGGGTTGCAGAACAGGGTACTCGGCGAATGAAGACGGAACAGAAGGGAGTAATGTGATTTACGTTTCCACTTCTCAACAGACCGGGACTAATGTCGTGTTCTTGGCTCTAGTGGAACGGGAAGGGGTGGAGGCAACGGGGTGAGGAGGGGAAGGAGCAACGTGTCACACATTCGCCCCCGTGGCCCCAGTATAGCAACTGGCTCCTGGAAAATTGGCCGGGGAAGGATTGGACGATATTTCTTCGGTCTGAGTGCTCAAATGGAACGTATCTGAGTTTTCAAAGGCGAGCTCTCCTTTATCCTCCTCCTTTCTATTACGGACGGTCATTTCGCGATCTTCCCGGAACGAATGAAGTTGAATTATACTCCCGCGGACCGTCCTCGCACTGCACTTTGTTGGTCTCCGTCCTGTGGGTGTAACTTTTGTCGCGGCGATGGGGATCACAGCCGAGGCAGATAACCCATTATTCTCGTATCATCGTGGACCGAAGATACTTCTTTTTCGAGTTCGAAGTATGGTCTTTATACATAGAATTTTCTTGTGGCCTTTGGCTATGTCCGACCGTAGACTGCGGATGCTTAAGAAACTTTAACTTCTTTATAGGCGGATTTAGAGAAAATTTCATTGTATTGAGCGATTTACAGACGACGATTTCAATTTTATTACAATTTTTAAACTCTCTTGAAAATGCAGGAACTCAGGATATAACCATAATGATATTAACTGACGGAACGATTATGGTAAACAGGCATCATCTTCATTCTTCAACGAGGTTGACGTACATATCTGTTTAACATAACTGCAGCACGCGATTGTGCGTTGAATAATTTTCCAGCCAGCCAAATCTATTTTGCTCTCGTTTTGGTTTTTATCAAATACTCTTGTTGAAGTAAAACAGTTCTGTAATAAAAAACTCAAGAATGCTGTGGTGTGTAGTGGTGTGCGTCACTTCGAAGTGACGATCGATGGTTGAAAAGACGATCGAATCGCGAGTCGCGAGTTCAGTTCGACGGTAGAGTCGGTTTGGGAAGGGCAAACCTGGTGCAGTTATATATTAGCCGTTTTATACTAAAGTTTTTCAAGTTACCTATTTCACCAAACTGTTTGATTCCACTGAAATCATATCCCTTAACAACTCTGAATTCCTACGATTTTGTCAAAATTCTATTCAGATCTTTCTCGGGTGAAACATTTGCAAGTGTTCAAGATGTTGTTGATCCAGAGAAGCGAGTTACAAGTGTGCAAGAAATCGGCGTTGAAATATCGGAATGTATTTATCGGTTTCGATCGGAACACATTTGAAATGTTTGCGGCATTAATATCCATCGAGCCGACATTCCGGTTGTCCTTATTTGATTACTTTTTCGCTGCCGGCTGCTCGGCGACCGAAAGGAAACGCCAATATTAGCATTTTCACGGCGTCATTCAATATTGATCTATCCGACGTTGTGACGCCGATGCGGGCGCCGCAGACGCTCGCTTTGACAACCGCAGAATGTCCGACAACATGTCTCTCAACGGTCTCTCTCCCCCTACCCCGCTGCCGATCGGGATATTTACTTGGCCAATTAACAGAGAAGCAGTAAAGAGACGCGGTAAAGGCGCCGCCGATACGCCGAATCCTTGCTGAATCGTCGAACTCGAACGATTCAATGGAATCCTTTAGGATCGACGTTAAGTAGCCATAAATCCGCTAACGTTCCGCCATCGGGAAACAGATCGCAACCGAGACCGTTTCAATCCCCGCCTCGGATAACACATGTTAGGCACATACTCAAACTACGGAAGTACTTATCAGTTCTACGATAGTGCCTCAATATACAAGAGATGTGCACGATAATAGTGCGGATGATGTAACGTAAATTAAATGAATAAATATGAACCAAATTGTGTTGGGTTTGGTATCATTTCAGTCGGAGAAATGTCACGAATATGTTAAATTAAAAGTTTCATAAAAAATGTTATGAAGTACTGTGTAACTAAAAGAATTTATAAAAGCAGAATACAAAGAAAATTATAAGCAGCAAGTATGGATAATAATACAGTAGCCTGTTGTCTATATTGTCTGGACAAAAATCTAAAGAAGTACGTTCATTAGGTGAATCTGTAGAAGCGATTATAAGCTCTCCGTTTCTTTCATTTCGCGACGAATTTCACCGTGGAGGGCTTTTCTCGCCCATTATCGCATGCGCGGCAAATCCATTTGTTTCAATCAAACGGTCCTTAAACATCCCTGAGAAATATGAATGCTTCGCTCCGCAGCCTGTGTACACTTGATATGCAGGATGTCCAGCGTGAGGATATTAAGAGCTCATTTTTAGCGACTCGTTATAATGACGGCCGGCAGCAGGCTGAACGCCTGCTGAGAATTTTTAATTAAGCTTCGCCTCGCAAGCGTCGGATGCTAATTATAATTTTTCGGTAATCTCGATTACGTTCCACCAAATGGAATTCAATGCCGTTGTCGTCGTTATCCTTGTATAAACGCCGTCAGCACAACCCTGTCCATGTCCTCCTGGTACTAAGGGTGTACTAGGGGTCAATTATGGTTCGGTGCCGTAGACAGCATTGAAGAACCCTACTCGGTGGTGTAAGAGGGAATTAATTAACTAGCAAGTGGCCGCTTGTATCTCCTTGATCCTGAGTGGGCACGGTCCATAGTCGTTCCGAATTGTTCTTGGCGAATCTCCTGGAATGAATTCCTTTCACAGAATAAACCGTGTGAAGTCACGCGCGAAAAATACTCCCGAAAGCGCTTTGCCGACAAGCTTTTTTCTAATTCTAGTCGAACACGCGTTCAATCTTTGCGAGAAGCATAAGATCCTCCTTCAGAAATGATTTTTATTCGGTGAGAGACTCTTTACAAAAACGTGACGAGGTGTACACTGTCGATTTCATCAGCTCAGTGATCTATGCTTCAAGAATCTCATATCATATTCACAAGTGTCTGCATTGGTTGCCTCTCGATATTAAACTATTGCAGAATAAGTGTACCGTAGTGTTAGGCGCAGAGTACATTGCATACTTGCTACGGTTCTTTAAAATGTGGATTGTTGGGATGGAAACTAAATTCGCGACCTTTTGTTTCTAATTTGTTCGTAATTCTTTTATTGTATCATTATAACCTCATTCAGTGACCATTCCTTTTAAACTGTATATCATTGGAAAGCTCTAAATTTTGCGATTAATTCGATATAAAATACTCGTGCTTAAATATATATATATATATATTATATAAATGACTTTGTTTGAGAAAATGTGGAGGTCGCGAACTTAGTTGCCAACCTAATATTTAAATCCTGAAAGAGATCCTCAACTCCTCTCTAATTATTGGACTGTCGATTCAACAAGCAGGAGGAGCACAAAGCAGCAAAATTTTTGGAAGAATGTAAATGAATCGTGGTATTATTTCCAATCGATCGGTCCTATTAACAAAAGATATGAATTTCTATTTTCCTGCAGGTTTTCATAGTTATGAAAATTTTTCTGCATAAAGATCCGCAATCTACTAATTATACTAAAATCAATAAAATCAATAGAGAGCAAATTCAGCTGTTCCACGTGCACACAGCCAACGGGAATTCTTTCCCCAAACAATATGGCTGTAGAAGAGTTCCATTTTCGCTAAAAGGTACTTCACGGGGGAATAAAAATGATTTTCACCTCCGTCGAGGATAACTAGTATCTTCGGCTCGCTTCGCGGATTCTTTAAAAAGCGGAATCGAGGTTGAACAATCGACAATACGCCTATTATTCAATTATTAGAGTGCCGGTTTCCAATTACGGTGAAGTGTGCTTCCCTGTCAGAATGGTTCGCGAGCGGAGGGTGAAAGGAGGAAGAGGAGTAGGAAGGAGAAGGAAGGAGGAGGAAGGTGGAGGAAGGAGGAGGCGGAAGTTGAGCTCGCTTCCAAAACGGTCGTTTCGATCATACGACCGATGGACGGTCGAATTTCGTGAGTATTTCTATAGCCCTCGACTACGAAATCACGTCAATCGAGACACGCCGGGGCTAGAAGATAATAAGCCGCGGGTCTGGAGATGATTTCGACCAGTTATCTCGGCAATTAGGAAACGTCAGGACGCGCCAGGATAGACGTCGATGGATGGAATTGCCATCGGCGATATCCTGCCCGATTATTTTGGTAATCAAGATGAATCTCCCCGGATCGAATGCTTGTCTGAAATTGAAAGACCGGAATCCGTCGGAACACCGAACCGCATAACGAGCGATTAAAACGCTTCGCGTGCTCGAAGCTGTTGCACGCAATGCGCTCCAGCTGCATATCGACTCACCTAACTGTCTTCTAATGAATTATAAATGCCGAAGAACCGATTGAATCTTTTATCATTTCTTTTCGAATCGATATTGCATTTTATGCATTTTATGCAGATGCATATAAACTTATCGAACTGTCTTCTAATGATTTCTTGAAGTCAAAGGTCCGATTCGATTCTTTACGAGTATTTCGAGTTGATAGTACTCTTCGCGGCAGGTTTGCAAGAGATTCTAAACGCACAAAAATTGATCAGCATAACGTAGTTTACCTCAAATTTTTCCATAATTTTAGACAGTTCCTAAACATGCAAAAATCACGGCAAAAAGCCTGGGCATAAAAGTCAGGATAAACAGTGCTCGCCAGTGGAACCAGATAGCGCTTAATCAGACAGCAGTATCTCGCGGATGTGTCGGTTTTACGGCCTCGGATCCATGTTTTTCAAAATTTTATGAATTCTGTTTAGCCGTTATCGTGTTTACAGTGCTGTTCCGCGGTTATAAGAATCTTCGGGCGTCGCATAAAGTTTAGTACAGCCATTTTGAAACGGCTCTTCGAAATAGACGTAGATTTTTCTCGTCGTTCGCCCGCTGGAAGCCATTTTTCTCTTTACGTTCCATTAACATTTTAATACTCCGCGCATAGAACGAGCCCAGAAACTACGAACATAGTGCTAGCAGGACAAAAGCCCCGACGAATTTATTACGGCATTGTTTTAACGTTAGTTTTCTGGATTGTAAGAATGTGCACGGGTCGGGAGGATACGATGCATCACTTAGGCGGATGTCCTGCGGGTCCGTGGCACCCTCCTGCCGTCTTCCTCGACGTTTTTGCACGATGAAGAACCCGGAGGATCTGGTGAGAAGACGAGCTTCTTCTTTTCTCGGCTCTTTCTCTCGTTTCCCCATTGTTTCGTTGCATCGTGTTGCACTCGGTGTCCGAAACCAGCCCCGTTTGCCAAAAGCTCGGGAAATAAAGCAAACTTTACGACGCTTCAATGTATTTATATCCCGATATATTATTTTTGCACGGCCGCGTACTCTCGCGCACGTTATCGAACACTATGGCTGTGTTTGTGCGTTTCTAATTTAATAAACCTTTCGTGGACATTGCTTTTATTCTGCGACGTAAAGAAATAGATGGAAATCGGATTTACATTTTCAAATAATAGTTCTATTAATCCATTATATATTTAACACCATTTTTTCACCATTATTGTCTTGATTATTATTATTATTATTGTACTGATATTTCTTATGTAAGTTGTACATTTATGCAATCTTGGATTACCTCAATCTCTGTACTTTCATAATATAAAAACAAAAAAAAATATGGCATACCATTTAAAAAAAACACGAAGTGACCTTGAAATAATTTTGAAATAACGACGTTCTACATAGAAAATTATGATGAAAGTCCCTCTACACATCCCTATCACATCCCTATCACGCAGGAGTCACAGTGAACTAGGAAAGTACTTAAACGCACTATAAAACAGTATAACTTTTTTATGAACGGACCAAACGACCCTGACTTTTTTTTAGCAATTAGAAGAATTGATTTACCAATTGACATAAAAAGAAGATTTTGAAAAAATTGCAATTGCTAAGAATTACATGAAAAAGTAAAAGAGGCATCATTTATAACTTTTTTATTAGAGCCCGTAATGAAAATTTAAAATATGCGTTTTGTAGATGTATGTTAGTTATACATATGCTGAAAATTTCATCGAAATCAGTTGGTGCAGAAAAAAACGACACGCATCGAAAGATGTAAGAATCTGTGGATTTTAAGCGGAAACTGACCAAACGTCGCGAGAAACTATTTTCACCACAATTAACCCCTTGTAGTTCTTAGGTATGTTATGTAACATAGATCTACAAAACATATATTTTAAATTTTCATTAAGGGCCCAAATAAAAAAGTTTTAAAAAATGCTTTCTTTATTTTTGCATGCAACCTTGTAAATTGTAATTTTTGGAAAATCTTTTTTGCAGATCATTTAGTAAACCAATGGTTCTAATTGCTTACAAAACATCGGGACGTTTGGTACAATTATAAAAAAGTGATACTGTTTTGAAGTGCATTCAAATATTTTCGTGGTTCACTGTATATCAAACGGCATTCACCGTGGGACACTGAACCTCTTACAACCAAAGGTAAAATGAGGTACACCAATTCTTTTATCTTATTTCAAGGGTTAAGTGTGTTGATCGCACCGGTAAACGTGAAGAAACGCGCCGTACTTCTTTCAGTTTTATGTCTCGCGAGAATGTCACGAAGTATTCTGCTCACGGAAACACACCACTTAATTTCATTTCAGCGAACAGTCGACGAGCTGGGGGCCGTTGTTGTTGCGGCCTGGCGATAGGGGCATAGACGGCTGTTGCCCATTAAGTGGCCAAGTGCAGTTTACTGCCCCCAGTTATGCAACTAGTTGTACCGTTTTATACCTTCTCCGCGGATCTTGCTGTCGCATTATACGTTTTTTTTATTTTTCGTTGACTTTAACGTTGTCTCGATGTTGGAGATCATTAACGCTTTGTACGCCGTTCACGCCACTGTGAATTTCGCATTGACAATCTCAATGGCAACCACAGCAATACTATTTTTATTCACGCTGGAATAACGCAAGTTAATAAACGAAATCAGAGCAGATAAATTCGCAAATATTTTCTTCTTCTGTCGGAATAAGATTTGTGATTTTTTCGAAAAGTTTGCTCTAACAGTAGGGGTTGCTGATAGCTTCGAAAAATATTCGGAACGATAAAGGTTGAAACTTCCTCGGAAAATGGCACCATACCTGAGGATTTCTTAGTAGTAAATCATTTCAACGAATAATTGCATCGATACTAAAATAAAGCAAGTGAATAAACAAAGCGAAACTAAATGAATTTAGAATCATCTCCAATGTTTTAAAAATAAGATTTGTGGTTTTCAAGAAGTTCCTTTTAACAATTCGGGTTATTCATTGCATCGAAAAATATTCGGAACGCTAAAGGTTGAAATTTCCTAGGAAAATGGCACCTGAGGATTTCTTAGTAGTAAATCATTTCAACGAATAATTGCATCGATGCTAGAATAAAGCAAGTGAATGAACGAAGTGAAAATAGATGAATTTAGAATCATCTCCAATGTTTTAAGAATAAGACTTGTGGTTCTCGAAAAGTTTCTTTTAACAATTCGGATTGTTGATAGCATCGAAAAATATTCGGAACGCTAAAGGTTGAAACTTCCAAGGAAATGGCACCTGAGGATTTCTTAGTAGTAAATCATTTCAACGAATAATTGGTAACATTGACTGAATGAAAAATTAATTGCTGCTAAAAATGCTCAATGTGCACTCTGTTCGAAGGGGTTTTTGACTGAACGTATATCGGTAGCATTTAATTTGTCGAACGAAAGCCAGCCATGTTCCAGAGCGTTTGAAATGTTCATCGGACCGTCGATTCTCCGTTTGTCATTTAGGGATTAGTTCAGCCCGATGACCACGAATATTTTAGTGTTACTGGAAAACGGAGAAATTCATCGAGAGAAATCAGAGCGAAACACTCGTGAAACGAAGAACCGTGGATGCTCGGCGAGTCAGCGTAATTAATCGGCGCTGTGCCGAGAGCAGTGCGTCCTGTTCCACGATGATATAAGAGTTAATCCTGCGGAGTGCAGTTGATATCTGGCCATCAGTTTTCGGATTGCATCGTTCCGCTATCGCGGACTTGTCATCCGTTCGATACGCGAAACAGTCGGCCGCCGTACGGCTTTCGCACTTTCGTTTGGCCAACCAGACGTCGCGAAACTCGCGCCCCCTAATAAAACCCGGTTCTTTATACGCGCGTTACTTTTGCCTGGTCCGTTTAGCGTGCCCATAAGTTTGCCTGCTCGTGGACTCTGACAGAAATACGGACCACACGGCTGAGAGACCGATTTTAGACGGCGTTTCCTCCCGTGACTCAACTGGACCACACGAGAACCATTCTTTCGCTGGTCCGCGAAGCCCGGATAAAATTCCTTGAGGAAATCATTCGATTTTCTCGAAAATCCCACCTGAATAGAATGTTCCTCGGCTTGTATCGAAATTACGGATTTGATGGCGAAATAGGTCGAGAAGAACTTGAAAAATTATAGGTTGTTATAGTTTATTTTAATAATTTTGTTCAAATGTGATTTTCGATTAACCCTTTGCACTCCTTTGTCGAGTGTGACTCGACATCAGAGAAAGAAAAATGTAAATAAAACGGGTTCTTATATGTATTTAGTCCTTCCTTTATTTATATTTTTTAGAGTTAAAAACAAATATAAAGTTCCACAAATATAAATTACAACAAAGTTTGAGAGCTATATTTAATATAATTAGTAAACAAAATTGTTTAAAATTAGTTTGTGGTAACAAAATTTGAAAACTAATTCGGAGTGTTGAGGGTTAACAGGGTAAACCTATCAAGCACTAATATCAATTCAAATATTTTACGTTACAGAAATGACAAAACTGTATTTGCTTGGATTGTGTATAATTTTTACGATAGTATGTGCTGGAACAAAGAAATTTATTGAAACATTTCCCATGGAAGTAGCTGTATAATTTTAATAGTCTTAAAATAAAAAATATGAAACCGGTCATATTTGACCGGCAGTGGTAGGTTTAGTGTTAATTCGATTCTGGAAATAGTTTCAAATAAAATTAACTTTTCAATGTAGCGGCCTCTAAAAAATATTTTAAACGATTTTTCGTAGATGCTACCAATCATTTGTTCATATGATGTACTCTGAGAAATTTTAGTATCTGCACTGTAGCGCAAAAAAATAATACAACGAAATGAATCTAGATTAATCTGGGAACTCTGCGCAAATCCAAGTAAACAGATCATATCTGTGATTGCAAGGATGTCGCCCTTCAGTTTGACAAACGCTCGAAACCCATATTATCGGCGGACATAAATAACTATCTCGACTTCCTAATTTTGTGATGTTGCAATTTCTCCACGTTATAGCAAGTTTTTTACGAGCGATAATTTATCGGAAGCATAATCTCGCACATTTCTTGCGTTCTATCGAAAATGTGTTTCCGCGCGAGAGTAATGAGATTCCCTTTGAATTCCCGGCGACAAATGAAAGTATACTAATCATCGGCTCTCATTAATAATGTAGGGCCGAGCGCCTTACACTCCTAACGCTTTCTCATCGTTCCGACCGCCAGATTAATTAGTTGTCCTCGTTGAGCTGCCCATCAGTCCCCGACTATCGGAAAGACGGTTATGATGCCTCCGGAATTCAAATTATTCTTGAACGCTTTGCGCAGACTCCGCCGGGTGGTTCTCTTTTTTCGTCTAATTCCCCATCAAATTTTTTCCCTCGGCCAATTTGCTTCTTACTTCCATTCCCCGGGACAATAAATTGGACGTGAAAGAGTATAATGGACCTTGGTCCGAAGGAAAACACCGTCCGTTTGCTCTGCCATAATTTTCCTCCGGCAAGAAGTTGCATTTCTATGATTAACTTTAATCGTCCGCTACGCGGAGAAGGATCGTTTTGCACTTATTACTTAAAGCTTCGGACACTCTCGTATTTATCTCGAAATGTACCTGAAACGCGGTAGTGGCAGCATTCATTTTTCTGAGAGTCTCCTCTTTCTCAGTTCTGTCCGTTTGCTGAGGAATCTGGGGGCACCAAAACTCTATGGGCCTCAACTTTTACCTATTTATTCGTAATAATTAGATTGTGGACCTTCATGCAAAATAAAAAATGTCTTCGTTGATTGCGAGAAACAGAAATTCTCATTTCTGTGGGACACCGTGTATATTTAAAATTCTACTGTCTCTCTGAATTCGAAATACAATGAAGCTGTGTTAAATGGCATTGAAGTTTATATAAAATGAAATGAAAATATGTGTTAAATGTTCTCTCGTCAGAAAATTTTATGTTCATCGAGACAATAATGTCCGTGAATAATACTTTCCCGTAGATGAGAGTCATGCAAACCGTCTTGCATTACATGTATAACAAGCTAATACAACAATTGCAGGATCTTCAACTCGTCTGTACGATTCCCACCCTCACCGAGACAATAATTTCGCTCCTGCTTGAATAATACCGTCATACCTTTCCCGAAGAGGAGAGACACGGAAACCGTCCGGCTTCTATTTCCAAGGTGCTTAAAGCGGAGGAACACAGCGATATTGTTAGCATAGCGTGACCGTGCGATCCACATAACTCGAGCAGGCGTCACCGAAGTATAGTTCGCTTCATTACCTCGGGTACGTGGGTCCCCGCGAATCCCGCGGGCGCAAATAAATGGCGTTTCCCAGGAGGAATAAATTTGGAGGCGCGAGCGAAATCCGTGGAAAAAATGTCGCGCAGGCGAACGTGTTTAGCGCGGTTCCGCTCGGCTGGCAAACACCGGCAGACGGGATGATACCATTAATAAATGTAACGAATTCTCCCTTCCTCACCGAGAGTGCACACACACCGACAATTTTATTACGCGTAGTGTTTCGCCTCACGTACCAGCCGCCGGAACTGCGAATAAATAATGCAGCCTGAGAATGGCGCAACGTTCTGATGCGTCGCGCCGCGAATTGTAAAGAGGCGCCCGTGTAATAGAGAAAAATGCTCGCAGTTTACGTTAAAAAAAGAGACCCGAGTACAGGGGAGCTCGGAGAAGTCAAACGTAATTTTCCCCGCACCACGCGTTCCGTTCGAATGCAATTCCAGCTCGAACACTGGGTCGCGCGGATGCAACTTCGCTTCGCACATCGCAAAACTCTATTAAAACATTGGCGAGCGAGCGAGCGACCCGGAGCACACGCAAACTTTAAAACGCGATTCAAAATTGACCACTTCGTCCCTACCTCTCGCAGAACTTCTGCATCTTCTAACTGTGACGTTTGGTCGGGTAGTTTAGGCGATTGCATTCGTGGTTGCTCAAATTCGATGTGGTTCCGCAGAGGGATATTTCAACAATGAAAGCACGATTGCGATAGTGTAGTTTGGCAATTTAGTTTACATGATTTCCAAATTAGAAGCTTTCTAAATAAACGTTCTAAAATATTGGATATGGGAATAAGTTTCCGCCCTTTTGACAGATATCGTTGTACTTACAGTGGCCCGAATATTCGAACGCTCTAAAAAAAGACAATAACTTTTTTAATATTGTACTATACGATTTGAGCTTTTTTGGGAAGTTAGAGCAATTAGTTTACTACAGGGTGTAAAAAGAAATTTTTTCAAAAATTGCAATAGATCGGAAACGTAGAAAAAAATACTACAAGTTGCATTTTACAATCTTTTTATATGGGTTTATATTGAAAATTTAAAAAATACGTTTTGTAGATCTGTGTGAATCAAACATATTCTAAAAATTTCGTCAAAATCGGTCGACGTTGCAATGAGCTACAAAGTTTAAAGATGGTGAAAATTGCAGATTCGCCCCGAAGTCTCGTTCCGGTAGCTAACGCAGCTCGCTTGCAGCGTAGAAAATGCTTGTTGGTATGACTGGCGTAGATCGAATCGAGTTCAGAGTCGACTGGAACAAAAGGGGAGCGTTTCAGGAAGACGAGGTTGTTAAGAGGGATGTTCCATCGCGAGGCTTGGGCTCGCAGAATTCGTGGATCTGGTTGATGGGACCGCCTCGTGTCTTATCTGTCTCGAGGAATGCGAACAATGCGCGAATAGTTACGCTGGTTGGAGGACTGCTCGGAGGAACGCGCGATTGAAAAATCGATAACTCGATAGGACATTAATGCTTGGGACTGGGAGCGTCGTTGATGAGGAATCCGGGTCGGTGGATGCGGCAGCCCGTTGAGAAAAAGGGGACGGTATAGCGAGATTTTTCGAAAATTTCGACGATTCCGGCGTTCACGGCCGGATAGGCAAATCGGAGCTCGCGGATCAGACTCGCGGATCGAAATATCTTACCGTATCCAGAGGTGGAGAGAGCACAGAAAGAAGCGGAAGAAGCGCGAAAAACTCGATGAAGTCGCTGCGATGGAAGAAAAGCTCGAGGACGGGGAGAGAAAGCTTGAGACGATACTTTTCCTTTGATGCGGATAGTGTATCGCTGGCAAGGATTCAACGAAAAGCAACGACCGGCTCGGGCACGACCGTTTCTGCCAGGCCGATAATCGGCTCGTTGCGGAATTGATATACACGTGTACCGGTCGTAAATCTGGGATTTGATTCACGGCCAAGATTCCAACGGATAAAGGACTGCTGCTCGCCTCCTCCCTCCCTCCCTTGCTCATGGACGAGTGCGGCTACCACCAGCCCCCGGCGATAAATTCCTGCGTTACAAACGCCTCTGTCGCCGCTTACAGATGCCGTTGTTCGCCCCCAGACATTTTCCCCGATCGCCATTCCGTTTCCACTTGGTCGCGGACTCGTTCACTCGATCGACCTCGCACGCGATTGAGGCATCTTCTGAGCTCTGGGAATTGATGCTCGGCTCTTGCAGAAGATCGCTCGCTTCTGTAGCCCCTGGCCAAAGAATTGGGACCGCGATGTTCAATGTTTCTCGTGGTTTGAAATCCTTAAGGTACGCGTCCATCTGAGAGTAAAACTATCGCGAGTTACTCTCGAGAGTCAAATTCGTCAGTGTACACGGTGTTGAGAATGCTAGCGGAGAACTGCACGAAAAACTCTCGAAGAGCGAACAGTAGATTGTAACTCGCAAATGGACACGTTCAATTTTCCCTCGGCGAACAACTATCAGCTATACGAACACCATTCGTAATAGCTGAGAGTCTTCCAGTTAGTTTTCTCTGCCATTATATGTACACATATATCTATACATGCAGTGCAGGACCAAAGTATTCGTACGCCCTTTAAAACAGAATAACTTTTTTATAATTGTACCAGACGACCTGATGTTTCGTAAGCAATTAGAAGCATTGGTTTATCTACAAGGTTTCATGCAAAAATAAAAACAGCATTCTTTAAAATTTTTTTATTTGGGCCCTTAATGAAAATTTAAAATATATGTTTTGTAGATCTATGTTAGTTATACACACACTAAAAATTTCATCAAAATCGATTAACACACCCAAGAGTTACAAATGGTTAAATGTTGGCGAAAATCATAGTTTTTCGCGACTTTTGGTCAGTTTCTGCTTAAAATGCAGATTTGCGTCAACCGATTCCGATGAAATTTTCAGTATGTGTATAACTAACATAGATCTACAAAACATATATTTTAAATTTTCATTACGGGCCCAAATAAAAAAGTTTTAAAAAATGCTTTCTTTATTTTTGCATGCAACATGCTTGTAGATTGTAATTTTTGGAAAATCTTTTTTGCAGATCATTTAGTAAACCGATGCTTCTAATTGCTTACAAAACATCAGGTCGTTTGGTACAATTATAAAAAAGTTATTCTGTTTTAAAGGGTGTACGAATACTTTGATCCTCCATTGTATATATACAGTAATCGAACAATGAGCAGGAAATTATGTTCTGATGCAGAAGTCAGAGTAATCTCAATTTATAAATATTTATATATCGACGCCGATTTTTCAATTTATATTAAAAGATTAATTGACCAAATTATTATTATTATATATTGTTAAATATATAGAAATATATAGAAACATATAGAATATATAGAAATATAGAGAAATATTGAGAAATATAGAGAAATTAGACTCCTCATTAGTTAGATCCGATCGCAAGCACTATCCATGGTTTAGTTCAGTATTTTCTCTTTTTGTAATATTTCATTTTTCTTATGAAGTACAACAATTGCAGCTAACTTTGGCGTATCCATTCTGTTCACGAGTATTCTTATAACTATCGAAATTCATCTGAGAGCTACACGCATGAATTTCAAATGTCCACGTACCCGAGAGGACTTTCCAAGAGTTGACACTCGCGTCAATCTCCAAGAGCAAAAAATTTCTGAAGTACTCTCAAATGGACACAAATTGAAAGTACTCTCGAGAGTAAACTGTCGACAGAAACTCTCAGATGGACACGTACGTTAAGGCTTGGAAAGGAAATTGGTTTCGATACCGATGTTGATTACCATATTCAATACTAGCCATGAAAGGAAACGACAACGATTTCAGTAAACGTATTGACAACGAAGATTAATTCGCTTGTTTATTTTTATTTTAGGTATGCATAGTTCTATTCATTGGACAGCGTAATGGGTTATCGACAGTGTGGAGCTGCTTACGTTGGACTTCTTCGATCATGTTAATATGTTTAAGTTGGTGAGGATACCACGTAATGATAAGGTTTGGACTAAATTAGATATGACTAAACTAGCCATATCAATGTTTCTGAAATTATTGATTAATTGTATTACAATTTCCGCTATGGACGGAATGGAACATCTGCGCGCGAACTGTTACACTATCGTAATGCCGCGACGAGAAATTCTCGTCGGAAAATAATATCGTGAGGCGAATCGATTGCAGACAGAACGAGGGATGGAGAATCATTCGTGGATCGTTTGCAAGGATTTCTCTGCAAAATCGAATATCTTTGGCTTAGAATTTTCAAGTGAGATGAGACAACTGGTATTAAAGTTTCGAACAGTTGTTTTCAAGCCCATGGAAGAACGGAGTCGCGATGGCAGAAACGCGGTCAATCGAAAAGCTGGATTTCGCGTAATAATGTCCTAGTCGTATGACCGCGTCACAAACGCATTACCGGAGGCCTGCTTATCGTAATATTGCCCACAGGGTGTAACTGCCTACCCTATTACCAGTTACCTGAAATTTCGTGCCCTCCGCAATATCTAATACCAGCCCCGGGATTATGTCTGCAGCACTCGGCGCGGAATTAAGAATACCGAAAACCGGCGCACAATAGCATAAACCCGTAGCCGAACAGATACGACACATCCGGCTTTGCGTGTACGCTGTACAATCGAATAAAATTACGATAAATCGGAAACTCGAGCCGTATTGAATTGTTAGCCGTAATCCGAATATCGATTCGTAATTGAAAAATTCAACGCGCGTCTCGTTTGTTCCACAGCTATCCTCCGCTCGCGTATTATTAAGATTAACTTGTTTTTTCTTCCATTTTTATTTCCCCGTTCCGACACGAAATTGTATTTCATATTCGCCTTTATATTCGTTCGTTTCGTCCTGCAAGTTTAATTATTCCATTTCGTATCAAACAGTCACTTATTAATTATTATTACTAGTGGTATTATGTTTACTTTATCCTCCGTTTATTCGTAACAGAGAATATCGTAATCGACCCATAAACAGAGTTGTAAAGCTTTCGGGTGTATCGCACGCAATAGTAGTATAGGTCCGTGCATGGGCCGACGGTATTTATAATGTAGTATTTATTGATACTTCGGTACAGGAATTTAATATTGAAATTAAATTATTCATTACACGAATTGAATGTCTATGATCAACTATGGTATTATTCAACCTGCTCATTCTTGTACTTTTTAGAAATTGCACAATCCGTATTCATTTCTAACTAGGGTAAACTGTACTATTGCTGGCACTGCAGTAATTATTGGCACTTTTGATTTTAACGGCAAAATTTTATGTATATTTCAAAGCAACGTCTAGGTTTTCATAACAGAGTTCCACATATGATTGTTAGCAAATGTGCCAACGACTGTACTAATTTGTCTTACGATTGTTATTCACTGAATATATTTTATAATAAAAGATTTATGACTCGTAAAACTGCTCGATTTTGCTGAAAAATCTCTATTAGCTTATAATAATAGAAAGTTAAGCTCGTTTAAACATTTCATAAAAAAGATAAAAGATTTTTACTACGATTTTGGCTTAGGGTGCCAATGATCGTACAGTTTACCTTATACATATATGCATGCTTGAGTTATTGACAGAGTTGAGTAAAAATTTAATCAACGATTGACAAATAAATTTCTACTTCAATCGTTAATCGAAATTAACAATTAATCTCCTAGTTTAGTCGTTAATTGCGGTTAACGATTAAATACTTATTAATCGTTAATTGCGGTTAACAGATTAAATACTTATTAATCGTTAATTGCGGTTAACGATTAAATACTTATTCGTTAATTACGATTAACGATTACATTCCTTTCAATTGTAATCGTCAATCGGATAATTGATTAATGATTAACTGGTGAAACTTCGAAATGAAATACGGAATCAAAACTGTATGAATATTGAAAAAAATGTAAACGGAGTTTTTGTTGAGATATATTTCTGTCAATTCTACATCTCAGCTCTCTGTCTCTCTCTCCCTCCTTATTACAATTTATGGATAAACTGTATGGCGATTAACTTCATCAATCGATTGAATCAATCACCGATATTTCGATGATTTCTTCTTTTAATCAACAATTGACGATTAACTTCATCAATTGATTGAATCAATTGCCGATTTCCCAATGATTACTTTTTTAATCGTACACATTAATCAATCAATCTTGATTAAAATTTTAATCGATTAATGCCCAACTCTGGTTATTAACAACATTTGTACCTGCAATCTCAGTTACAGTATTCTATAACGCTAAGACAATGATAATACCAAGTAGACCAACTCGTTCAGTCCAGGTTTATTATTGTACAGTGGAATTATTATTCTGCAAGCTTGCTCCGAAGTTTGCACATTAATTACAGCAGGGTAATTGGATTCGTATCTGCGAGGAGGATTGAACCGCGCCATCGAAATGGCATTTACGCGATCGTATCGATTACTTGGATCATAATAAGCGCGCGGCTCGACGCAGAACTATTTCTGTAATGAAATTTTTAACGATCCAAGATCGCGGATAAACCGCGGTGCCCGAGAAACTATGACGGAATTCACGCAGCCGCCGCCTTCTCTTGTTAACGAAGTTTCGGTGATTAAGGAAATATTGCGACTCAAGAAGTTTACACACTTTGCGTCATTAATAAACTCGGTGCGTAATTAATTACGGAGTCTAATATGCGACACCGTAGCCGGCCCGACGAAATTCTTTCTGCGATCCGTCCCCGGGAATGCTTTAAACCGGCAGCGGCGGAGCCAGCGTGTATTAAAGGAAGATGCATTAAGACAGTGAATTACGGGTAACTTGCTCGGCCGAATAGTTGCCTTATCTTCGCGAATTTTGCTCCACTTTTAAATCTTGTTGAAAGACTCCTCGCCACTTTTCCCAGCTCCCACTCGGGGAGCACTCATTATTTTCTCGGCGTATTTTGCGCGCTGGAACGAACACTGGTACCGGTGTCTTCACTCGACGCTATCTGTTCCTTTAATTACCGAATCTTAACTGTGACTGTACCTAGTAAAATTAAATTAATCTGCAGACGTGAAATTGTTAAGCTCACATCACAGATTCTAACCCTTAGCAGTCGAGTGGTGACTCAGAGTCACTAGTAAAAATTATTTACATTATTAAATATGCAGGTATCTAATCAATTACTAAACATTTAAGTATTCTTTGAGGTATTATATCAATTTCGTATCCACAAAATGAAAAAAGTCATATACAATGGAATTATTCTAGGTCGGAAGGAATGTTTAACTTTCAAGTTAAAATAGCAACAACTGCGAAGGGTTAATAAATTGTAATTTGTAGAATTCAAATATAAATACATCGTTTCACGTAGCACGTTCCTTGACTGTCACAAGAATATTTTAATTATCATGAGAACATCTATTCCGCATATTTACGTGAAAACAATAACAGTAGAGGTTCAGGCAAACCAATTTCAATGTTATTTAATTGCTTCACCTCGCGGTGGTTAATCTCTTCTTTTCGAACCGTACAAGGCTATTATCATCATTACTCGAAACGTTTACCATTTGTAAAGGTATTTCAATAAACACACACCTTGTGCAAATTGCAAACATCGTTGAACGAATACATTACTGAAGAGCAATGATAATAATATTTTATTACAACCGAGCTATAGCAAATCTGAAAGGACACAATGCGAAGGATCTACTAAAAAATAAAATTAATAACCTTTCATTATAAAATAATACGTGACGAAATCAACGATATTTTTCCAGTTCATCTCGGCTTCAATAATTGGACCAATAATTTATTTTGAAATTATATCACATAATTTGTGATTAATTTAGTGTACATTTTTTATTCATAACTAGTTAATATTTAATATCTTGAAAAATGCCAATGCTTTGTTCAATTTAAAATTGATCAATAAAAGAAATTGCGTAGCGATTAATTTTGAAAGTGGCATAAGTCCAATTTTCATAGACATAGGTGACGGGGTCACGTGGTTGCCACACCACAGGATTATTATGATGTTATAAAACAATGTAGACAAAATAATAAATTTATTTATACGCAATGAAACGAGAGAATTTCGTTTGAACAAAAAATCTACATAACGCAATTCAAAAACGGATAAGAAAAAATACTAACGCAGAAAAAATAAACTGGCTGAAGATATGTCGGAGATAAGGTTTTGCAAAAGTGCACCTTATACTATCTTATATAAAACATCGATGGAGGACACAGAATTTAAGACGTTAGATTTATCACCTACATCGGGAAAGACCGTCAAAATTTGAAAGAATCGCCCTGGCGCCTTAACGATGTATAACGATACCTATCACATACGAAAAATATGAGGATATGGAGCAGTTATTACCTTACATACCTCCTGTGCATCATGAATATTCCAAAACACTGTCACATAAAGAGCATAAATAAGTAATAGCAATATCTTATGTTAAGTTTAACAATATATAAATATAATTAACGGTCAAAATAAAAAATACTACTCCTATTTTATTTCTTGTTATTATTTATAAACAAAATTGGATTAATACAAAATATATTGTAAATGATATGTAATTTTTCATAATTGAAATTAAATGATTTTTACAATTGACTAATTATGAAAATGGTGCAAGTTCATTTACAGCCCGTAAATATATGTTATTTTAGTTAAATTCGCCTGAAAGAAATTTATATAATCAAATTACATATTGATAAATTAGTAGAAACATTGCCAGACTTGATATAATTAATCTATATTTTTGAATCGACTAAAATGCTAACCTTAAATTTTCTCGAAACAATAAAAGATGGACTTGCACCACTTTCAAAATAAACGGTCCAATTGTTTATGAATATAATGAATTCAATCCTTCATAGACTAAGAAAGTAAAATATTTATATGTATAAATTAGTTATAGTTCTATAATTTCCTTTATAAAACAATTCTTTTGCCTCGTGAAAGATTCCTTGTGACAAAATTGGAATAAAAATTTCTTCGAATTTGCAAAACTATGAAGACCCAAGTAGTTGCTCCAAATGAAAGAGAGTCCAACCCACAGAATAAAATGAAAAAGTGCAATCGTTTTTTCCCTCGATCTCGGTCTTCGTATTCCGCGCATGCACTTTGCATTTGAGGGGATAATACGTAACATAAATTATACGGTTCTGATAGCGTTATCTTTGTACTTTCTCGTTACGGTGCTCGGCTGACACGTAGTGTGCTTATAGTAGCACTTCGGTTCTACGCGGAGTAGTACTCATCTAATATAATACGGTTTATTATCGGAATTTTCTACGGATACATGCGCGTTCCCGGTTATCGTCCCGGCCGATCTTGGAATTACTGTCCAAATAAGTATAACGTGTTCGCTTTGTTACGCAACACCTAATTCCAGTCGCGAGAATCAGAAGAATGACTAGGCGCGTTTGTTTGAACGCATCACCTCGCGTTTCGTTTAATTATCAACCGGTCTAATTATGACAACCGTGTTGAGAGCTTTAGGAAGATTAATGTATGGCGAGTAAACATTATAATGTAATACTACATATAATTTTGCGCTGGCGTCTGCAGTGCGTGGTGCACTGTGGCTAGAGTTAGACGGATGATATTAACCGAGTTTATGCAATGACGAGGGCATTATGCGAAAGAAATATTTTTATTTTCGAACGCGGCCGGTGCAATAGCGAATCCGTTCAAAATGATTTAACGCTGCGCTGAATGCGCCATTTTCGCAGAATTCCGAGTTTTCGTACATGCGACGGATTATTTTCGAATTAAATTTTGCAAAATAAATCGCGCTACGGTGTACGTTTTATATTTACAATCTGTTCGCTACAGATATTTTGAAGGAATTTCCGTTTTTGTTACTTCACCTGTCTTTCTTGATTAAATGTGATTAATCATATGTGTGCAATCCGCTTCAACTTCTGTTTGGCAAGAGATATTAGGGCTTTAATTTCATTCATAATCGTCGTAAATAATTTCGTGGTAATTAATTACAAAGAGGCTTTTTCCTTTTTCATATAATAGGAGCTCGCTTTTGGTATTCGAGATATTCGCAAAAAAAATATGGAAATTCAACAAGGAAAATTCAATCGAGAAGTAGCAATAATTTTTTGCAAATATCTCTAAAACTAAAAGAGAGCTAGTATGTGAAAAGAAATAAGTTGTTCAAAATGTGTAGCTGCATAACATATTTAAATTTTATCAAAATCGGAGAGAGAAGTGGCTGTTTGTAAATAATTACTAGACTGCAGATCTTTATGCATTTATGAAAAAATTGGTTGGGTGAAATATAAAACAGTAAAAGATTAGAAAAATTTATGAATATTGTAATATTGTTTTTATTGTCACCAAGTCATTAGGGGGTAAAATCAATTTTTGTTTTATTTCTGCTTTCGACAATCAATGCAGGACATTTTTGTTTTGCATAAAGATCCGCAGTCTAATAATTACCAATTTCTTAATGACTTGCGTTGATTATATTATTATTATTTCCTATTTGGTCAATAAAATGTATTTTAAGAATATTTTGTATTGTACAGCAGTGCACAAAAATTCTTTTAAAACCATTTTCGCGAAAGAATCACACCATTTAAAATAACTGGAAGCCCGAATCTCTGTTTGAAAAATATGATTTTTGTCATCTTCGCGATAACCATGAACAACCATATGGGCAGTACTGTATCTCTAAATTGGAAAATTATTCCTACTTCCAGTATGCTTTTTCTGCTGCAGGTTTTAAAAAGTGGCTGCAGTGCATTACGTTAGATTAAAATAAAAATTAGAGGAATGCATCGGGTAGCATGTCGGCGCAAGAGGAGAAAACGTTCCTTTCGCGGTAAAAACGCGGCAGACGGTATATTCGATTGGATTTTCGAGAATGTTTAATTTCGGTAGTACTCTCTGAGAACATATTCTGGAGCCCCTTGGGCGTCGTCTTCTCTGCGCACGATCGAGAAATCTTCCTTGAAGCTCGCTGAATTATTTACGATCGAAGATGGCGTTTCCCGAACCGGCTTGCATCGGTCAAACATTCATAAAGCTACTCTTTAACATGTCTCTTTTCGGAGTTCTCGAAGTGCAACGGCCCATGTGCAATACTTTTCATTACTGACAACGGCCCGTTAGCAAGTCGGAAGTTCGCAAAAATTTGATGCTTTGCACAAAGCCTATACAATATAAATAACATCACAACTTTTTTCCTGCTGAGAAAATGATTCTAGGAATATCAGATACACCGAAAATGTTCCATTAAAAGTTAAAAAATAATGGCTGGCGCGGATGAATCGAAAGGAAAATATTGTTAGAAATTTCCTCAACGTATCCTTTTCAATTTAACAATCGAAAATACAAATTCTCTGAATATCATGCTAAGCGTTACAACGCTAAGTTTGTAGTGTGATTTGAATAGTTACCACAGCACATTTGATTATAATAGGTTTAGGATTTTCATAGTTCATTCTGAATTATTTAAATAAAAAAAATTTTTTTAAAAACTACGTTTTTAAGACGGACAAAAAAGTATACATTTATTTAAATAGAAATATCATGTTTAAAAAACGGACTAAAAAGTATAAAATAATATAAATAACATTATTTAAAATAAATTTGTGATTGTGAATTTTTAACAGCTGTGAAAATACTTGTCAGATCTAAAACGAAAAACGTAGGGCGCAAGGTAATAGTAAGAAGTGTATCATTTGCAGTGCAATAAAATTGTTAGTGATTTAGGTGAACTATTCATGCATCAATTATCTATTGCATGCGCCCTACGTTTTTCGTTTTAGATCTGACGGTAGGACCCGAGCAAGTTACATCAGATGTTCGAACTGCGATCCATTTTCTATGATACAGAGCTCCGCTCTTTGTTTCGGTTTATGTTAACTTCCATCGCTTCCCATATTATTGTGTTTCTATTTATCACGTACGCTTTAGACTCGTACGTTCAAGAACGCATGTTCCAATTCATTGGCCACCGCGTTTTTCGGATCTGTCTACGTTGGATTTTTATCTTTTGAGATATCTGCAATCCGTTGTTACGACACAACAATTAATGATATTCAAGAACTTCGGAATCACATAGCAAATGCATGTAATAGCATAAAAAAGAGAAGTTCTCATTATAGGGACAACAAGAAATCTAATACAAAGAGCAGAGCTCTGTATCGTAGAAAATGGATCGCAGTTCGAACATCTGATGTAACTTGATTTATTTTCTAAGAAATAATTATATTTCATTAAAGTTACGTTTGCACAACCCTGTATAAGTATTCATTTTGATTTTAAATTTGTTGAATACAGATTATATCTATATATCCATATAGATATGTACATTATTCTTCAATTTTCTGGTCCAGTGTTCTTCTCTCTGTAATATATTTAATTATATTAACTTTAATTAATGTAAACGTAGTTGTTTGTAGAATAGAATTTATTTTAATGTAATTTTGTAATTTATATATATACTATATACTTTGTCCATTACTTACATATTTCTTCTGTTCCACACACGGTAGGTTTTGAAAATCTTTATCAAATAACATTATTTTCTTCCAATTTTGCATATTTGCACGTCCTGTCATAACATAACATAACCATGTATTTCTAACCTTTTCGTTTCGTCGTACTACCGAACACTCACGCCACGCCGCGCGACGGTTAACATGGACCAATCAGAGGACAGGGCCCGGAGAGCCCGGTGTTGCATTAGCCGATCCGGAATCTGTCCGGCGTCCGTAGTATACGCTCGTTTTTTATTAATAACTCGTTATTAGATGAACAGACATACAAGAAAGCGAGTAAATATTGCATTGTCACCCGGTTCTAAGCTATGTTTGAAGTTTCAAGTCTCTAACTCATCGGGAAATTAGTTTAAACAAAGATCCACCCATAAGAATGCGACAGACAGATCGGAATAACCGGAAACCGGAAAGACAAACAGACAGACAGACAAGAAAGCGAGCTAATAAAAACGTAGTAAAATGATTACAATTATGCAATCATATTTTATTCATGGAAAACTATGAAACAAATTAATGTATTCCTACATAAACTACCATTAAATTGCGGATTGCCTGTACAGGGTGTCCCAAAAATGTTCGAGTTCAGAAGTTATTAATGAAAAACACGGACCAATCTAAGAACGCAGCCTCAGCGCGCGATGGTGAGCTGCCGTGGTGAAGCAATGAACAAGAAAACTAATTAGAACTCACCTGCTTCGAAATGTGTGTCACTGGGCCATTTGGAGACGAACTGCACAGCTGACTTCAGGAATACAGCAATCCCGAAAACGAAGGGATGTACGATCAGGTCAACGAACTGCACAAATGCGAGTTCGAATTGACACGTCTTTAACCCTTTGCACTCCTTTGTCGACTGACTCGACATCAAAGAAAGAAAAATGAAAATAAAACAGGTTTTTATTTTTTAGTTAAAAACAAATAGAAGTTCCAAAATATAAATTACAACAAAGTTTGAGACTGTGGAGTGAACATCTCTAAGGACGTGCAGTTCGTCGACCTGACTGTACGTCCCTTGGCTTTCGTCAGTGCCGTATACCCGAAGTCAGCAGTGTAGTTCGTCCCCGCGTGGTCCAGTGACAGACATTTTGAAGCAGCAAGTGCATTTTCAGCTGATCAAGTAAGTTCTAATTATATTAATTTCTGCTCCTTCTCTTGTTCACTGCTTCACCGCGACGCGACACCAACGCTTCGCTCAGTGGAACCTGACGCCGAGCAATTCGTCCGTGTTTTCGTGAATAATTCCTTAAAAAATGTCGCATCAAATTACCCCAAACATTTTTAAGACACCCTGTAGTTTTCTATTACTTGTCTGACGAAATGGTAGCTTAATGGACCATTAAAAAATAACCATTTTATGCCACATTCCATGTAAATTTTCCGTTAACAAAACTGTCTACGGCTGAAGTAAATCCAATGTCGCGTACAATCGACTACGTGTCTCAAATGCAGTAACCTGACTGTTTGCTGGTTCATTCTTGCAATATGAAAATGGATGCACACATTTTCCTCGGGAACGCGTTGCATCGTGGCAATACAAAGTGACAGAGGAGACACAGAAATTGCAAAGTAAGACAGGGAACAGACGAAAAAGAGTCTGGTGCACAATGTAACGGACACCCGGAGAAATTATGCCGAAGAGGGGGAAGAAAAAAAAAGAACGAAGAAGAACGTGCCGCTGCTAATCTTAATAATGCTTTCAGCCAATCTACTTCACTGTTTCGTAACTCCGATGGCACCGTGTCCGGATGTTTGTTTTCTTTTATGCAGAGTTATACGCCTCGTGGATCTACATTTTCATTCGTTCGTGCATTTCATGCTGTTACTGCGACATAGAACTTCTACGAGGACTTAGGTTTATCTTAGGTTTAAACGTAAAGTCGCCTAAAGCCCTGACGTTTTTAGTGATTCTCGAACGGAATACGTCTGGGCGCACTCTAATCGACTAGCTATTAAATTATTTGCATAATTCCAGGAAGAGTTTTATTATCGGTAATAAAATTCCGCAAAGTTTCGCAGACCTTTTCAGCGAAATAAGCAGCAGTTTTCGCCCAGAAGAAACTCTGGACGAAATTGCTCGCACAAAGAGGTCGATGTTCTGGCTTGTTGACAGGTTTCTAATATATTGCTCTATGCAATTTACTGCACTTTCCGTTCACTGTGCCATTAATTAAAACTTCGACCCAAATGATATCGTATCCGGCAATGTATATCTGCATAAATGTTACAGGAGTTCGAGTAGAAAGTTCCGAATCTATGTGCCGCGGGTCGCAAAACCTTCCCGGCTGCACCTGTGTGCTTTTATAAACTATACCTATTTTATGTTAATGTTCTCGTTTCCCTTTTTACAATCGTGTGCATCGGTACCTCATTATCAGAAACCAAAGACCAAGTCATATAAAAAGTGCATTATGCGAAAGTTTTAGTCTTTTTTGATTGTTCGTGCGTAGTGACATATAATTACAGTAGAACTTCGATTAACCGGTTTAATCGGGAGACAAACAGTCTGGACAAATTAATCGAGACCCGAGGGACATAATTAAAATGTACATTATATTCCAAAATAAATTTTTTATTTTTGAAAATTTATTTCCCTTCATATAATATCATCATATTTAAACGCATATTTGTTTATAATCGGGGTCCGGTTAATCGAGGTCCTACTGTATCATGTTATCTTAAAATTTTTCTATAATATTTCGTTGAAATGATGTCTAAAAATGGATAAAAATCCGCAGTCTAGTTCTAAAGTGTCAAGCGTCCGATCAAGTACCGATACATACTACTTAATCGATCGAATGCAAAGTTCTACTTTTCAGCACACGTGTAGACCTATTCTACTTACCAGCGCGGATGCAGATTTTGCCGCAAACAGATTGTTTTATAATATGGGGCGTGAAGAGAAGGTTAGCTCGCCCGATCAAGAGCTGACATATACTACTTGTTCGATTTATTACGAGCGTGTTCTACTTGTCCGCGTAGTGGAAGGGCCATTCTACTTCCCACGTCAGTGATAGATTATTGTACTTCTTCGGTGCTTCCTATTCTACCGCCTGACCGCTTACTTTTTCATGCTACTTGCCTGACCTGATTCTGTCTAACACTACCTGTTTGGCGCTCGTGGGAACATTTTTCAGTGAACGGTGCACAATTTAACAATTTTCATGAACTTTTTTAGTGTAATACGTCTTGTGCAGTCAGTTCTCGCGGTACATAGCATTTTTTAATACAGTTTTAATTAATCGCTTTCTGGTTTTATCTCGTCCCCAATAAAGTTTAAATATCTCCATAAGCACCACAACTTGGAACGCTTTTGTAGGAATTATTCTTTGCACTGTTCATTAGAATCTCAATTAGAATTGTTGAGATCCAGAGGTCTCTATAAATCCAAAGCATAGTGTTGCTCGATTTTCATTAACTATAGACCTTTTTCATTATCTCGAGTTACTGTTACAGCTACGTCCATACAGGTCTAAGCACCGGGCACATTTAAACCGAGCACCGTGAAAGCTCGCCTCCGAATTAATCCCTCCAATAAAAGAGAAGGAAATCCGCAGCCAGTCTTAAAAGAGATTTCCATTCCAAGTACCCTCAGTAAACTGCGGTAATCGTTATCTAATCGCGTATCAGCGGAGGAGAATCTTTCACGCCCGCTACTAATTGCCCCCGTAATTAGAGGTTCTTTTGACGGGGAGCGTTCGGTCGGAAAGTTTCTCCTAATAGGCGCGCTTTTGCCTTGCCGAAGATCATCTTGTCCCAAATTCGTTGTTCTTTATGTCATTCTACGAACATTTTGAACATACAGTGGGTGTACAAAGTATTCGTACACCTTTTAACACTAAACCTACCACCACCGGTCAAAATGACCGGTCCCAGATTTATTATGTTACAATTATTGAAATAATAAAAATGATTTTATAAGAATTGATTGTATAAAAATATCTTTAATAGAACATATATTATAATAGGAGCCGCACAAAGTCCAAATAAAATCAATCTTGTCATTCTTATAAGAGAATATGTATAGTTACTTTTGAGGCCCGGTAGATTTAATGTTAAAACCGAATAACTTTTTCAAAATTGGACCCAACAGCTTCTATTTTCTTAAGACGTTAAAAGGATTAGTTTACTAGCTAATGCGTAAATAATTTTTTTTTAAATTGTTATTGGTCGCAATTGCGAAGAAAGAAGTGAAGATCACGATTTTTAAATTTTTTATCTGTGCCTGTAATGAAAATTTAGAAGATACTTTTGGTAGGTCTAAGTAAGTTATATACATGTACAAAATTTTGATTGCAATCGATCAAGGTTGAAAATAGCAAAAATTGTAACAATCGATTTAAATGAATCGCAAACCCTAATTACACATCCGATTTCAATGAAACTTTGTACATGTACAGTGACTCCCACTATTATTCGGACACTCTAAAAAACACGATAACTTTTTTAATATTGTACTATACGATTTGAACTTTTTTCGGAAGCTAGAGCAATTAGTTTGCTACAGGATGTGAAAAAAATTTTTCAAAAATTGCAATTGATCGAAATTGTAGAAAAAATACTAAAAGTTGCATTTTACAACTTTTTTGTGTGGGCCTATATTGAAAATTAAAAAAATATGTTTTGTAGATCTGTGTGAATTATATGCACTGCGGAAATTTCATCGAAATCGGTTGATGCGGGAAAAGACGACAGGCATTGAGAGATGTAAGAATCCTTAGATTTACTGCAATTATAGGCCGAAAATCGTGAAAATCTGCTATTTTTACCATTAAACGTTTTTATAGTACAATATTTAAAAAGTTATTGTCTTTTTAAGAGTGTCCGAATATTAGTGGGAGTCACTGTATATAACTTACTTAGATTTACAAAATATATGTTTTAGATTTTCATTACTTACACATTAGCTAGTACGTTAAGTCTTTCGTTTTTAAAACTACGAAAACTACGAAAACTTTGTACACCTACTAGTAGTATCTCTTTCGTCGACTATATTGTTTGAGATTCGGTCAATTCACGCTATCGGGCGTTCTCCATTAGGCATGTTCGCGGGAAAGACCGGGATGGAAACCGCTGAAAGAAATTGGAACGTATGCAGAGTGCTACCGACAAGCTTTAATCCAATTTTCATCATATATTCGAGCGGCATTCGAACGTTTCTACAGGTCCCCAAGGGCGAAACGGTAATTCGTGATTGGAAAAGTGATAAAGTAACGACTTATCGATTTACCGGCTAACGGTCACTATGAATATTCAGAACTGTGATAGTGGCCGAATGTAAAAAGGAGTCGACGACGACGGGGGGGCGGGATATCCGCGGTGAAAGGACTTACTTTCGTCCACAATTTTCGAACGACTGTTACCGGATATTCCAAGAATTTTCTCATTTCCATCCTGGGTCTGTCTGTCCGACCGTGGGAGTCGTTCCCGTTGAAAAATGAACGGGAAAAAATCCTGTTGGAAATTTTCGAAATCGCGCGTATCGATCGGCCGCGCGGAACCGTGCGCGCGTGGAAGAATTCACGACGAATTCCGCGATAAAAAGTTTATCGGCGATAAAAGAGCAGTTTCCATTTTCGAAAAATGACGGTAACGTGACGCGTGACTTGCATGATGACCCTTTTATTTCCTATAGAAAAATGGTTACAATTCTTTAACGGGATACCGGAAAGAGGTAGATGAAACGACAATATGTTCCGTCTCGAATAATCTAATTCGTGGAGATGACATAAGTTAGAACAACTTCTTCCATTCGTCTCGCTGAAACAACAATTCACAGCATTTCCATGCGTTCGAAAGGAGGACTGGGGCAAATATGGCCCGCTATCGATTCTCCTTTTTACGTCCTCTTTCATCGGATGCTCGCGGACGCATCGCTTGCATGCAGATGTCTGGCGCGGGGTCTCGAATATTTAACAATATGGATACTGGTTATTTCCTCGTTATGCTCTGCACCCATGCGCGCATGCATAGTGTCCGCCTAGGCTCGCATTGTTCCGCTGGAGACAATAAATTTTGCAAACGGTAATGAACACCGTGTACCAAACAATTCTGGCGGTTCCTGCCGCGCTGGATGTCATCGAATATGCGCTGGTCGTGCTCGCGATTCCGTTAAGGCGAATATTCACTAATCGCGCGTAACCTTTCCGCAAACTTTATTTATATATTTATATACACTACTGTGCAAAAGAAAGGAGCACCCAGTATAATTATAAGATAGAAATTGTATTGTACAATGATCGATTTATTGCATTTAAAGTACTAGATAATCCGCAATAACACGTAATTCTCAGAACTATTCAATTAAACAGCGAAATCCTTTTTCAAAACTTACTGTGTTCTTATTTGTTTTTATACCCTATTCTATTAAATATGGCCGGGTGCTTCTTTCTTTTGTACAGCAGTGTATTTATTATTATATATTTATATATTTCAACCTCATTTTCCTCAAGGTCATTTTCCTCCATTTCCAATTTGTCTTAAAAAACCTTTGTATGCGCTCTTGTTGACATATATAATCTCTACCTTCTTGGATAAGTATAAATTGAGTCTACATTTAAGGCATAAACATATGTTATGAATAGACAGCAGATATTTTACATTTATGACAAAAATGGGCAGGTGTAATTTAAAACACCTGAAACATTGGAAGAATCGAAAAATATTGTTATATTATTTTCAATCTATTGAAGCTCGCGGAATGACTTTTTCTGTCGATCCAGTTTCCTATAGTAACCTACAAAAATTTGATACCCGAATAAACAGCAGCAACCTCTCGCTACGTTAAGCTCTTTTATTAAACAAATAAAATCCACGGTTCGAATTGATGGCTTTGGCAGGCGCCGCTTCGTTAGAAAAATAGTTTTAACGCGGAATTTTTATTAATCCTCGTTTTTCTATCGACGTGTTAAAACCTCGGGGACACGCGCGCCTATCGAGTTCACCGATTTTCAATTACGTTCTATCGGGTGCGATTAATGGTAATAGCGTCAAACGTCCGCAGCGGCATTTAACGTACATGTCAATTATGAAGTTAACCTGCCCTTCAATTCTGTATATACGATTATCGATGCGTGACTATGCTCGTAATGTTGCGTAATAACGGTCGATGTGGACCGATCCGAAACAGTGGATTTTCATAATGTAACTGCGCAAACGTGCCCTTCCGACCGGAAACGTTCCTACAACCATTCCGTCGGGTTCGTTGCACTTTTACTACGAGCATTGTTACGATCAATATTTGCGATGGCTTCTTCGGCGTTGTTAGTGCCCCTTCGGCACCGGCCGTTCACCTAATTATTCCACCAATGGCTTTACATTTACTATGCGAGAAGAGATCGGACAAACGCGCGTCATTAACGCCGAACCGACGAAGTAATCGAAATTACGGGCTCCACGCGCTACCTGGAAATGTTACTTTACATTTAGATGCATTTTCTGAAACCACTTGCGAATTTCAGAATAATAAATTTCATTTTCTTCAAAATACACTAGGACCACGATTAACCGGATCCTGATTATAATAAACACATATGCGTTTAAATATGATTATGTAGCTCACTACATTTATTTCCAAATTTCAATAAGTTATGTAAAGAAATTGTTTTCACACAGCAAGTACGGAATTTCTCGTGATACAATAGCTAATACCCTATTCAGTTAACATACATTAAAATATATGGTTTTTTACAGACGCAATTTCTCTTGAAAAGGATCCATATCCGGATCGAAACGTTGAGAATAATTTAAAAATTTGCAAAATTGCTTGTTAGTCAAAATTGGATCCAACCTATGCGCCGAAATCATTACAAAAAGTTTATTAAATATGATTATGTTATGAAGGGAAATAAATTTTTAAAAATAAAAAATTTATTTTGGAATATAACATACATTTTAATTATGTCGATCAAGCCGGTTATTCGAGGTCCTACTGTACTATTATTTTTCTCTCAATGTTCTATTATTCGAGAGAAATTCGGCATTTAATCGTTTTACAATCATGACTGCAATTGTAAGCATAAATTACTTTTTAAAGAACTACAATTTCATTGTGGATCATTGTAATTCACTTGCAGAATTTAATACAGATTTTTTGAAAAGAGAATTGTGGAAACCGTAGGAAAATATATTCCAGTGTAATATAATTCCATTAAAATGATATCCCTTAGCAGTCGAGGGGTGACTCAGAGTCACCACTAAAAATGACTACCATTATTCATAATATTGTTTACATTATTAAATATGTTCGTATCTAATCAATTATTACACATTTAAGTATTCGTATCAGGTATTATATCAATTTCATATCCATAAAATGAAAAAAATCGTATAGAATGGAATTATTATGTTGGGTTGGCAAGAAAGTAATTTCGGTATTTTAAGGTGAAATAAAACCGAATTTCTTTATTTAAGCGATGAACATTAATTATTAAAATATTTTCTTATTTATTCTTATTTATTTTTTCTTTTTTTCTTTCATTAAAATTCATTGTTTGAATAAAAAAATGTGCTCTATTTCACCTTAAAATACCGAAATTACTTTCTTGCCAACCCAATAGGTCGGACGAAATGTTTAATTTTCAAGTTAAAATAACTCCTACTGCAAAAGGGTTAAGCAAAATCTGAATTGTAACAGGAGAAAATGTGAATGCATTATTTGAAAAGATCATATATGTCGTTATAAAGTCTGACAGATTGATAGTTAGCTACTTTTATTTTACCCTTTCGATGTTTATGTCGAGTATGGTCCTTATGAAAAGATCGTCATGTATTTAAGGATGTTCTGGAAGTAATATAAAATCGCAATAAAATTTTTGAAAATTTGACAAGATATAATTCTTACTAAATTGATGCAATTACCAAAGTTTGGATTCGATTCACTGCACTGTTTAAGGATTATAGCAACTTAAAGTTTGCGCATTTTAACACGTCTTCTTATGGAGAATTCATAAAATTCCACTTCAAACCCTATTTAAACCTTGAAAAAACGCAACTAGAAACTCCAGTTTTTTTTTTATATGTAGTAAAAATTATGTAATTAATTATGTTCAAAATTTATTAGGATTCACTAAACAGTTACAGAGCAAAAAAATTATAAACTGTTACAAAACGTCAAATTTATCGTGTTGTCTCTCACTAGCATGGAAGCGCGACAAGCGTAGACCACTGAATATAGCTACAGAGGGTACAGTATTCGCAAAAGTTTAATGCAAAATATACTCATGAATGGCTTTCATTGCCAATATATTGATGGATTTCGAATTTCTTGTAGTTTCGTCTCCCATTGTACCTCCAGAACATCCTTAAAGTGCGCGTTGCAGTATAGAGAAAGAACAAAAAAATAATTCCAACTTAAAAATAATTACACACAGAAGTGCACATTCTTGAAATAAAACAGTTAAGAAGGTTAATGGTTAATCCGATTTTTTTTCTCTGTGCACTCGGAGTGATATTTTTTTCAGTAACGACACAGCAAGCGAATTTCATAGGACAGTCACCAGACAGGGCGCCTGCAAATTGCAAACCGCTCGATAATGGAGACCGTTAGCCTGTTATCCTGTAGGAATAATTCCGTAGTCCGTAATGAACGACGTAATCGTGCGGCTTTGAATTATTACGCGCCGCAGAATTCGCTAGTTAGTCGAAACTGTTGAACAACGTCTCCGAGATCAAGAGGCAGACGATAGTATCGTTGCCTCGATCGAGGAATCCGACGTATGAGAATCGCGATGCGGTGCAGAACGCGGACCGCAATTCCTACGGACAATTAAATGAATTTCGATGAGGCATTATTAAGTATCTTCAATTATTTGCCTCGCGTTTCCCTCTGTTGTCGCGGATTTATCTCTGCCAGTGCTCTCGCTTTGATCCGGACAAATGGATATTGGCACGCGCGTACAGAGCTGCAAAACAGTGAAAAAAAATCATTTGCATCATTAAACGTTGTTTCAAAAACCATCCACGTTCTTCGTACCGAAGCATTCGCGATTTAGCTGCCCGTACAACCGGCACGGGAAAGAAAAACGAATTCGTAGTCTGGAAAAATGAATTTAATCTGTAAACCGTGAATTCTAGGCGTGTACAGATTTCGCGAGCATATACAACGCAATAAAATGAGCGGCTTCGCTCATATTCCTTTTACGTCTCCATCGGATAATGAATCTCGTGATATAAAAAGAAGAGATTGCGAACCCATTTTTCGGTTAGTAGAAATGACTTTCATATGGGTACAGAGAAATTTGATAAAAATGCAATTAATCTGTGAAACTCGGATTTTATGCTTTTACAAAATGCAATAAACTAAGCGATTTCACTTTAAAACACCTTTTACGTATTCGCGTTAACACGTTGACTGCCGCGGGTATCAAAAATGATACACACTACAGTAAACGCCCCTTTACTGTCTGGGTTCGTGGGCACGATCACTGTTCAGTGCCTACCCATTCCACTGCTCTTCTGTCCTTCTCTATGTTCGGCTCTCTATTGAAGTCTCGCTCGGCGCGGTCGGCGCGGTAGACGCAGTCATAAACCAAAAATAGTGTCCGGGTACGATCACTGTCCTTGCAAAACACGGCTGTTGGAGAGTAAAGGGGCGTTTACTGTAGTTGGGTCCAGTACGCCGCGTGTATCATTTGGTATACACGAACGATAACTTCGTTCTGGGCGTGTGTATGCTACCAGGGCACGTCTGGAATAGGTTTCTTATGGCGGGAAGGTTGGCGTGGCATGGAGTAACACACATAGCAACTTAGCCGAATTTTTTTTTAAATATAAAAGGAATACAATGTTATTAAAGAAAATTGATTTTAAAAAAATAGTGTGGCCTGAGGGACCTTTTTCAAAAATACCCGCGGCAGTCAACGTGTTAATGAAATCCACTGGTACAAAAAAAAAAACAATCTTCATTCTGTCTCAGCGAACAGGTTCATAATAATTTGCATAAAAATCTGTGATACATTAACGACGCTTGACGAATAATGTTTCGCCGTGAGTCTAGTTCGTTAATAGCAATGACCAATGTTGAACTCAAATGACACTGAACTTAGCCTTTCAACATCGTTATTTTTTACTGATTCTACAAGAGCATATTCTTAACTATAATTTACTGACTGACAATCTTGAATTCTTGAACTTTCATATTTCGAGTTTCTGCCAGGTTTTCTCTGTGCAGCGTGCGTAAATTTCGCACGTGTGGCCGGAGCCGTGGCGCATAAAGTTTGAGATCCAATAAATAGAAGTTTCTATTCGTACATTGTTCGAACGGAAATACATTGTCGCCCGCGCGGGGGAGCAAATAAATACGATTTGAGTAAAACCGTGTCCCGTGTGGGAAGCCGAGCCGATAAGAAAATAGAGGAAGCATGGTACCGCGCAGCGTCTCATTTAAATTCACAGAATTCTCGTTTAATAGATTTTATATCTCCTCGGATCTCTCTCTCTCTCTCTCTTTCTTTCTTTTGCATCAATGCGCAAATCTGCTCGGCTCACGTTCATGCGTTAGACGCAAACTTGGCGATCACATCCGCGGCACGTGGTCGAAAAAGAAGAGTGGAGGGAAATAAAAGTTGTGAAGAAGAGTCGAGAGGGGGGAAAAAAGAAGATGATGGCCTAGTAATTACGAGAACCGTGTTGCTCTTCGAGAGGCGAACGTTTCGGGGAAATTCGTTTCACCTTTCGCTTTTAACGCGCCCTCGTTTTCAACCATACTTGAACGCTCCTCGTTTTTTTAAATTATTCATAACATCGGGAATCAGATGAATGCCGAGAACTATCGTCCGCTGCGATTCCATCCAATAATCTCCCGTCGAGAATTCGCAATGTTTCTGGGAGTGCGCTGAAATTGTTGGAAATCTGGAAAATAAAAATATATTAATGCGTTTCTGTAGTATACGTTTTTATTAATTAGATGATTAGGGTAGATCATATAGTGATTTTTTTCTACTTTTAATAATTGACTTAAAATAATAAATGATAATAAATATATATTATATTGAAGTAATTCAATATATATTGAAATAATGAAATGTTGAAATAATTAAATATATATTGAAGTCATGAAGTAATTCTAAGTTTACTAGAACGTCTTATGTAATAATCGAGGAAACCATTTGTGAACTTAAGGGGTTTCTGCCATCACTGTGAAATACAGTAGAGATATGAATTTCTCGAAATGATACTCTATGCAAAGAGGTATGGTTTTATAAATATTCATACTAAGCAGATACACATAAAAGTGCTTTTACCACTTAAAACCGCTACGAATATTCTGAAAGCTCAAACATCGCATAATAGTACACTTCTGAATTATTAAAACGTCTGCACCATCAAACTTCAAACTTTGCATGAATTGAAAATGTTGAGGACCGGGTTACTCCAAAAAGACACACGTAAGTTGTATAGTTTAACCCTTTGCACTCGGAGCTATTCTAACTCGAAAATGAAACATT